>ML391793.1:0-16473 GCA_005239525.1 Nicotiana knightiana | reverse complement strand
AATTTTTTTTTTTTTTTTTTTTTTTTTTTTTTTGTAGTTTTAATTAAAGAAATTCTTTATTTTGTATAACCATATGATACCTAAAAACCCTCTGGCAACTAGTCCAGATTTGCATCCCATAGGGCCAATAAAAAAGGAAAACATTCCCTACCAAAAATTTCTCCATTTTTAGGACTCGAAACTGAGCTACTAGTTATGGACGAATGAATCTCATTTATCCACCACAATTAGTAGCATGATTAAAGAGCATCAACCATATATAAGACATATACATACAAATAAATAAAAAATCCATTCAAATGAAGTGACAAGGCCAGTAAAAATTCATAAATATGTGTGAATATATATGATGCAAATTAGAACTAAAATTTGAAGTCCAGCTAATTAAACATATCGAAAACATTAAATTGCATATCACAAAGATATTCTTGGCAACAAAAATTTGTAAAACCTTATTTCCCTTGAAACCCCTTAACATTTTTTATAAGAGTTATTATTGCATGAGATATAATTATTGAGCGGGAAAGGTCTTTGAGAATTAGTTATGCAGTTTCTTTAGTTACGTTAAGATCCGGGAAGTTTGCTTAGTTTTACTTGCCAGTCTACGTTTGTTAGATCCAGTAAATTACTGACCATGCATGTTTCTCCATCTCTATAAATACTCTCTGTAAAATTGTTTGATGCTAATTATTATTCATCATTTTTTAATTCTTCACTTTTAATATCCGAGTATTTTTTTTAGTGCTTCGTTTTCTTTTTTCATTGCTTTACTTTTTGAGTTGTGTGATTATGACATCCCTATAAAGTTATAAACCCATGCAACGTCTTCTTTTGAATGATTGATTATTGGTCAGGGTTTCCCATTAAAATATTAATATTAATTCTTGGTGTCTTTAAATATTTGGATTTATATTCAAAGCCGAGTCCTCTATATATTGAAGAAGATTAATTCAGACGTTCAGTAGTATACTGAGAGCTAGAGCTTAGTAGAAGACACGACATGGGTGTTGTGCACACTCTACAATTTACTTTCGGCATTTTTGGTACGTTGGTTTGATCATTTTCATTTCCATATTTTTATTTCTTTGTATCTTTTCTTTTAGTTCTGGTTGAGTTTTCGTTATTATTATATTGCTTCTCTTTTTTCTGCTAACAGGAAATGCTGCTACTCTGTTTCTCTTCTTGGTACCAACGTAAGCATTCTCAAGAACTCTTTTCAGATTTTTCTTACTCTTAAATAACTGGCAAAATAAATAACTTTGATTACTGTATTTTAACCTGAGGTGGCTCAAAAACACCGAAGACCTAAAGCCAAACTTTATTAAGAGACCTCAAATGTTAAACTTTACAGAAAAATACATATATAACTTAATTCATGCTTTATATATGGTTGACATATTTGAATCCTGAAAAATAATAAAATAGCTAGCAATATACTACTATGAGGTAAAAATATAAAATTAAATTTTAAGAAAAAGGTAAAATAATAGATGAATCTTGAAGTTGGTAACTTGATATAAGAATAAGATTTTGTTATTTCAATAACATTCGCTATATAAATTTCTTTTAAAAATAAAGATCTTATTATTTTTTACTAGTACCATAAATATCCAATAGCTTTCAAGGAAAATTACCATAAAATTAACCTATTACTATTTATTAAAAATTGGGGCCTTACAAATTTGTGGGCCTAAACCTAATGTTTTATTGACTTGCCCCACTGATTTTAACATGTTACTATGGGAGCTTTTGTATCTATACGCTTTTTTTGTCACATTTTAATTTATATCTGTTTTGCAAAAAAATTGCAAGCGTATCCACTTTTAGCATAAATTTCAGACATACGGGCTTGAAGTAACAAAGGCAATCAGATAAACTTTAGCATTTTAGGTTTTTTCAAAAACTTCAGCAGAAGTGCTGAAGTTATTTAGTTCATTTGTAAAAATTCAGCACTAAATAAGCTGAAGTTTTGTCCTGGATTAATTAATTTTGTCATAAAACTTTTTCAAAAACTTTCAGTAGAAGATGCTGAAGTTGTTTAGTTCATTTGTAAAAATTTCAGCACTAAATAAGCTGAAGTTTTATCCTGGATTAATTAATTTTGTCATAAAGCTTTTTCAAAAATTTCAGCAGAAGATGCTGAAGTTATTTAGTTCATTTGTAAAAACTTTAGCACTAAATAAGCTGAAGTTTTTTCCTGGATTGATTAGTTTTGTCATAAAGCTTTTTCAGAAACTTCAGCAGAAAATGCTGAAATTGTTTAGTTAATTTGTAAAAATTTCAGCACTAAATAAGCTGAAGTTTTGCACAGGTATCAGCAGAAAGACGGCATCTGAAGTTATAAAAATTAAAGTATAAGTTAAATAATTTTAAAAATATGAGTATAAGTTAAATGAGGGCGATCAAATAGAATGTCCCGTACAATTTCTACATTACTATGGTGTAAGAAAATTATTGTATACATTATCAGCTTACAGAGGCTAAACTCTTGTAATTAAATTATCTTCTTATTGTTATAAGTTTCGGGAAAGACGAGAATAAGGTGTTTTCTCTTAAGATCGTCCATGTATCGAATTTTCTATTTCAATTAAAGGGGATATATCTGAAACTCCACGTGGTCAAGATTTTATTTTGATATATTTTCGTCTGATTTTATTTAGGTTTACATTCAAGAGGATAATCAAGAACAGATCGACGGAACAGTTCTCTGGCTTACCTTACGTCATGACCTTACTCAACTGCTTGCTTTCTGCATGGTAACTATATTTACCAAAAAACCCTCTTGAAGTGACTCTTTACCAAACTTAATTAATTGTAATGATAATTTATCGGTTCCCTAATTCCAACTAAATGTTTGGTGCGTTTTGGGATGAATTAAATTGTCTGTCCACGTGGAGTAGATTTACTATTTAAATTTGATGGATTTTTTTATACAAAAAAAATAAATAAAAAAAATTGATGGATTTTATATGATCTTTAAGAACACACAATACTTTTGAAATTATAGATTAAGATTTTAATATTTGTTGATATTTAGTAGACGGAGTAATTGTTTTCACATATATATATTTGTATCATGTGTCGAAAAACTTTTCACATAAACCCCTTGTATGTAAGCTGCTTCCACCCAACTTTATATACCATCCAAAATGTTTGAACTTGCATACTAGCCGATAATCCATAACAACTACAGTTAATTGCCTTTTCCAAAAGACAGGTATCCAAAATGAGTATGATATTGTAAGGAAAACATATTGTCTAATTAAATTTTCAAAAGACTTGTGCAGTTCCTTCAAGCCCTGGGATTAGGTAATAATCTATTTACAGAAATAAATTTGTCTAATCTTCAAAAACTATTAGGTATTAATTAAGATGGATAAGGATTTTTCATCCTAATGATATTGTCTGAATTGTTTGGTCATAGACTGATAAATCTATTACTAATTGAATAGGTACGGTCTGCCTTTTATAACATCTGACAATATTCTAGTAACAACAATAAATGGGGCAGGAGCAGCAATTGAGCTCATTTACGTGCTGATCTTTCTCGCACTTGCACCCAATAAACAGAAGGGAAAAATCTTAGCAACCCTCCTTTTAGTTCTCCTCGTTTTTGCTGGCGCAGCGCTTGTTTCCTTGCTTGTTTTTCATGGGAAAAACAGGAAGCTGTTTTGTGGTACAGCTGCCACCATCTTCTCCATCGTTATGTATGCATCTCCTATGTCTATCATAGTAAGCTCTTTAAACTTCTAATGATCACTTTCAATTTTATTTTATTTTTAATTACAAGGTTGATTCAAGATTTAAATTTAACGGTTCTGATCGACTCTTCGCATTTAGTGATTTTTGTTAAGAATTTATACTCAATTCAAGTTTATTGGTGCAGAAACTAGTAATCAGGACAAAGAGTGTGGAGTACATGCCATTTTTCCTGTCATTTGCGGTTGTCATATCTTGCACCTGTTGGTTTACCTATGCCATGCTTGGGAGGGATCCATTTATTGGTGTAAGCATCTCTTCTGTTGAAATTTGAAATAAATCATACTCTCTTCGTTTCAATTTATGTGAATCTATTTTTTTTTTTTTTCGTTCCAAAATAAATGACCTCTTTCTAAATTTAGAAACAGTTTTACTTAAACTTACAATTCTACTCTTAACGAGAAACTTTTATAACCACACAAATACTCTGGGTCCTTTTTTGACTTGTTTAGGACCACATATTCCAAAAGTTTTTATTTTTTCTTAAACTCCGTGCCCAGTCAAACAGGTTCATATAAATTGAAACGGAGGAAATACTATATACAAAAGTGAATTACCTTGGGGTCAATTAGTAAATTAATGTTTTGTACTGCATGCAGACTTCAACGGGTGTTGGCTTGTTTTTAGGAATAGTGCAGCTGATCTTGTATGCCATTTACTGTGACAAGAAAGTTTTAACCAACAAATCTACAGATGTGCCCCTGGAGATGGGCAATGGCCATAGTAATATTAAATTTCACTACGAGGAGAAGCAATATAACGAGTCGAACCATGAGCAAGTCTAGAACTAACAGGATCGGATCAAGTTCGTGGGCGCGCTCAAAAGTACTCTTGGATTTTTGCTCAGAATCTGTATATTTTTAGATTCTAAAATTACGCACTCTGATATGTGCTAATAATGATGTACAAGCATAAAGGCATATCAGGAATGGTGGGATATCTGCATTCCCTAATGAAATGTATTTATGATTAACTATAAGCAGATGAAATTAATAATGTTGTACAATATGTTCGCTGTTAACCATGAGCTTGGTTTGGATATAATATTTATTATGGAACAATTGTTTATTTAGTTTTACTAAAGTTTTAAATAGATCATATATTTGTCTGTGTCCTTTACTTATATAGTAGGTAATTTAGTGTATAAAGTTTAGCTTATAGACGGAAGATTAAATCATTAGTTCTTATAAGTATAAAGTTTGAATTCACAATCTAATGATGGAATTGGACAAACCATCATGGATGATTGTAGCACAAGATTAAATATAATTTATCTTGATTATGGGAATGGTTTAATTCCAACTTCTTGTGCTAGTACATTTTGTATGTATTGAACGGACCAAGTAGAGATAAGTATTTTATACTGACTTAATAAAATAAACTCTCTAGCCATTAAATGTACTTATACTCTTAATCTTGATATAATTATTATTAGTTGTGTATATTATTATTGTTTTGATTTATTAAAAGGCGAGATTCTTTCGCGGGTTAATATGCCTGGTAAATTGGATAATAATAATAATGTACATTGGCGAAGTAATAGTTAGTTGATGAAATCTATGTCTCGGTTTAGAGATTGATGATACACCTTTATGAAAGCTTATAAGTTTTCATGTGTAAACTCGGCCGGTGAATTTTGTATCCAACACATGAAATAAGTTAAGCGATAGTCTTAAAGGAAATAATCAATAAATTAAATTGTCAGTAATTTAATTTAATTGATTAGTATATGAATCTTAACATGGGAAGTTAAATAAGATTTAATGGATAACGAAATTAAATAAGGAGTGCAATTACGAATTTTTAGTGGAATAATTAGTAATTAATTATGGTAGATATTAATTTTCGAAAATTAAAAATTAATTCCATAATTGGAGCCTTGTTAATTAGATTTTGTGGTCCCTACTGTGCCTAAATAATAGGAAATAAAGGAATCTTTTTTCTGGTGGAAAAGAAAACCCAACAGGTTTTGGAAAAGGGTTTTAACCCTTAAAACTTGTGCTATAAATACATAAGGTTTTCCACCTAGAATAAGAGAGTGAAAGGAGGCCGAAAATTTCTGCCATGGTGACCGAAATTTTTCAACTATTTTCCCTAGAATTTTGCCCATACGAAATTACTATTTTCGGGTATTATTTGGGTAACACAGTAGAAGACCGTGGAACGTTCGAGGATCACGATTGTGCGGGTGGTGGATGTTCCATTGAGAAGTTATGGAATTGAAGACTCACGCGAAAAACAGATATGTTCACGCTTTAAGAGGTAACTCGTGAAATCCCGTTTATGTTAGTGGTCTAGATTACACATGATTTTGATACTGAAATTGCTTCCGCTATGTATAATAATCCATCACAATATTCTATCGGACCTCAGCATATAATTGTCACTAATTCCACTCCTCCTGCTCTCATATATTATGTTCAAAACATTCATTAGCTTTAAAACTAACTAGAACCTTAACTAAAGCCTTAAAATCAATGCGTCAAACTGAATATAATCTCAAGAATACCTAGGATCGAATGGTACCCTCTAAAGCCATAAAAATGAACTTAGCACGCGAGACAAGGTGATGTGGCTGAATTGTCTTTTTCTTTAGCAGGCTGGTCTTCGTTTGCAAAAGACGAGACGAAACTTAAAAACGCCCACCGTGGGGCTCGAACCCACGACCACAAGGTTAAGAGCCTTGCGCTCTACCAACTGAGCTAGACGGGCAGCTTGGACTGATGTTCGAAATCTTTGTACTCCAAGTATTTAGGTCAATCTATTGGAACATTACAAAGGAAGACTGATTAAAATCATATAAAGCTAGCCCATAGATCAGCAAACAGATACAAATAGGTGCATGCTAGGTTTAATTTATATCATACATGATGTATTTTTATCAGGACATTTAAAAAAATACCGAAAATTAACCGAACGTACCGATTTCGAAGAGAAACCGACATGATTGGACACGTTTAAAAAGTCTAAGTTTAATTATTCATAATAGAATAATCAAAAAATTGATATGATACAAATATTATAAAATAATCGGCCGAACCGAACCGAACCATTGACACCTTACTTATAGTATCTGATTTCTACTTAATACTACTTAGTGGTGGCAAAATGGTTCAAAGAAAACAATTAACCACTCATATTATTCACTAAAAATGGGATGGATAATGAACTTTTTAAAAACGGGTTAAATATGGATAAGAACCTTAGAAAACGAATAACCAATAGATAACCAGTGGGACTAATTTTTATATTTGTTAAAGTCTCAAATTGGGGTTCCTCAGTTAAGGAGATTAAGAATTCTCCCAAAAGTGATCATATGCAAGAAGTCATATAAATAATATGGTTACCCATATTATCCGACGATTAACCTGTTTTTATCCGTTTTAAATATGGATCATATCGGCTAATTTATTCGATTTTTTATTACCCATTTTTTATCCAAACCATATCCGATCCGATCTGATCCTCCCATTTACCGCTCCGAGTAAAAACTGGAGTGGGGAGCTGCTGAGAGATACAGAAGACCCAGTCAATTCCTTGGAAGCGAGAGTAACATGTTTTGCCTAGTGTATTATCAGTGTCGTGAGAAATTATGTATTGCATATTTTTGAAAATATTATAGCATATTATAACTTATAGTATTATCGATAGAACTAGAATGCAATAATATATATTTTTTTACAGGACTTAATAAAATTCTCTATACATTTTTACTTTTTAATGGGTGATGAATTAAAAAAATAAAAGATTGCTAGAATATAGATCCATCAACTATTCTACAACAACGGAAAAGAATCAAGCAAAGACAAAGAAAATACAAATCACAAAAGTGGAAAGATATTAACCAAGTTGAGACTCATGAATAAAGTCTATAGAAGATTAAATATTCAAAAAGATAAATCTAGATTATATGAAAGGACACGTATTTCAGTATGATAATTTAATTATTTTTAAAATATCCATTGACACCCCTACCTATAAGCCTATAAGACATGTTTTCTAAGTTGTACATACACAAATTCGCATAAACACATGGTCTAATAAAAAAAAGCTACCAGTGTTACGACTACAATTCTAAAGTCTAAACTTCTACAAATGGCGTACCTTTCACCATAGATTCTCTAACGAAATTTCAAGAATGGCTTGAATACTTTTCATTTAGTCACTATCCCTAATGATTTCATCATACGTGGCTAGTACTGGAATCTTCAGTTTTCAGTATCAAACGTAATTTTTGACCCAAAAATTTCAAAATAAGAAAAAAAAAAAAAAAAATACATCTTTGCATTGGCATACTATTATTGTATTGCCACCTTACCCCTTTCAGTTAAAGCTTCCACCAGTTGTGTTCTTCCCCACTCTTCAGTTGCTATACCCTGATAATTTCTCCAGTCCCCAGTTCTAAATTACCAGCAATAACGATAGTAATTAAATTGCAATTATGTGTCCATATATTTAACCAAGTAAATATATTTCTTTCTATCTTTATACTTACATATAACTCAATTCAAACTCTTACCTAAATATCTTAGAAAACATAGTGCGATTTCCTAATTAATTAATGTCACTATCAGGGAATTAACTATGTTTCTTGAGGGGTTTTTCACGCAGCATAGTCTATATTAAGGAATTAAAGGGAAGAAAATTGTAGGTCTGGCATGTTTATTGGAAATTATGACACCAAATCAATCCCTAATTAAACCTACAATACTTTATTGAAATTTTATTGGGTGATCAAAATTATTTGAAAGCCAATATTATGACCCAAAAAAAAAAAAAAAAAAGGAAAAAGGACAAAGAAATTCCAAACATTAGGAGTTTGTGGTAATTTAGCAAAACTTTGAACAGATAGTGATACCTGCAATTTCCAAGAAGCTTCCCGCGCCATCAACTGAAATGATTTTATTCACAATTGTCAGCCAAATATCGTTATCACAAACTCNAAAGCCAAAATTTTGACCCAAAAAAAAAAAAAAAAAAGGAAAAAGGACAAAGAAATTCCAAACATTAGGAGTTTGTGGTAATTTAGCAAAACTTTGAACAGATAGTGATACCTGCAATTTCCAAGA
The DNA here is from genome assembly GCA_005239525.1 of Nicotiana knightiana. Taxonomy (NCBI): domain Eukaryota; kingdom Viridiplantae; phylum Streptophyta; class Magnoliopsida; order Solanales; family Solanaceae; genus Nicotiana; species Nicotiana knightiana. Next base: position 7,645 of record ML391793.1, on the reverse strand, counting down.
AGCTTCCCGCGCCATCAACTGAAATGATTTTATTCACAATTGTCAGCCAAATATCGTTATCACAAACTCCCCATATCTTACGTAATATATCTAGCTATACAAACACAGATATCTCAACTTATATCAATCATCATATTTATATATATAAATGACTGCTGCGCATTAAAATTTATCTAGTATGAATGTAATTAATATTGGAGATATTCTAAACCTAAGACCAGAAATGAGAGCTCCGCCAAGACTTGCCGCTGTACATACAAATTCGAAAATTCTATCGGAAACATCAGATAAAATTGAAACGATACAGAGAAGATTAGTATGTTCAGTACAAAAGCGCGGAGGCAGCAGCATAGATGTCCTGGCTGGAAATGTGACAATAATTGGTCAGGAGAAGCAACAGAAGCTAACGAAGTTGTTGTTGAATGTACATATACAGAACAGTTTGGGGCCGGTGCATGTCGTGGTGTCGCCGGAGAACACTGTCGGCGACTTGATAAAGGCTGCGATTGAGATTTACATGAAGGAGAAGCGGCGGCCATTGTTGCCTAGTCGTGATTCTCGGTGTTACGAGCTTCATTACTCCCAGTTTAGTTTGGAGAGTAAGTTCTCTGTTTTGTTCCCAACTTTGAGGAATATTAATGTTTATCTCATTTTCTTTTTCAGGTTGCAATTTAGTCCCTTAATTCCATGTTTCCATGTTCTCTGTTTGGTGACTACATCTTTGTCGCTTCCTATTTATTTCCATGTTCTTCTTCGTATTAAAACTGTGAAAATTGCACTCCTTTTGTCATAATTTGTTTCACACATTTTATTTTGCTTGTCAATTTGATAAAAAAATTATAATTTTTTAAATATTCAATTAGCAAAAGATTATATTTGAAATGTCAATAAAAGTTAATTTTGTTTAAGAGCAGACTGAGGAGTATATTTGTCCTTTGTTTAAGTAATAATTTTAAGGCATTTTTGTTTTTCCTGTCTCGTGCCATCTGAGTTCACTTTCCTTTTATAATTTTCTTCTTTTGGAAAAGTTTTATATATTTGCTTTGGCTAGTTGTCAATTTTCTATTTATTTAGGAGATAGGTAATAATTTCAACTTATGAAGTAAGCAAGCAGCCCCTATAATACCGGTCATTAACATGCATAATTTTCAGAAAAATATCACTGTATAGCCACTCTCAAAATAATAGTCGAAATTGTATGCTTTTTGTATATACATACATTATGCATGTTATATATATAAATTATACGAATTTTATACACTTTTTAAACTACCGAATATAAATAGTTTCTGACACGGTGAAAAAAGCCCTAATTTCCATCAAGAAGCCTAATGATGCCCGATAACTAATTAATTTAGTAAATAGGATAGTGTACTGTACTAATGTTGTTCTGAAATATACTGTGTACGCTGCAATGTCTCGTGTTCAGAAACTTCTTCAAATTAAATTGAAAGATGGAAGTAACTTTTATATGAAATTAATATTCTATTTGACTAACTATATTATATTTTCATGGTGGGAATATATATACAGGCTTGAAGCCAGAGGAGAAGTTGCTGAATTTGGAATCTCGAAGTTTCTTTCTATGTCTAAAACCAAATTGTAGTATTAATACATCTTGCAAGGACAAAGCAAAGGCTGCGGCGAAACTTCCACTTCTATTGGCAAAGTTCATGGATCTCTTAGTATAAATTATGATTATTCTAAATAGTATTTTTTTGCCAAAATGCCAGAGGATAAGTTTTGTTGAGATTTTGCTTCAAAAGCTTACACTTCTTAAATGAATTCTCTTTATCCTCTCTGAATAATTTTTGGGAATTTTCGTCTAACTCCAAATCTCGAAATCCATATTTACTTTGACTTCTTAATTGCGAACAATGAAAACTAAAATAACAAAAAGTACATTAAAAGGTGAAAATGAACTAAAACTGTAACGACCCTGCCGGTCGTTTTGAGCTCTAGCGCGTCGTACACCAGTTTGAGGCCTTGGATAGTTTCACTTAAGGTACTATAACTTGTACGTGTGGTTGGAATTGAATTTCGAGAAGTTCGGAGTTGATTTGGAAAGAAAATTCTCATTTCGGAAGCTTTAAGTTAGAAGAGTTGACTAAGGTTTAACTTTTGAGTAAACGACCTTGGAATTGGGATTTGAAAGTTCTAATAGGCTCTGATGATGATATCGGACTTGGGCGTATGTCCGGATCGGGTTTTGGGTGACCCGGGAGCATTTAAGTTCTTATTATGGAAAGTTAGCATTTTGGAAGAATTTCATAAGTTTGGGTTGAAGTGTATTTTAATGTTATCGATGTCCGTTAAGGATTCTGCGAGTGAGAATAACTCTGTATGGTGATTCTAGTCTTAGGAGCGCGTCCGTATATGGATTTGGAGGTCCGTAGGTCATTTCGGGATCATTTGACGAAAGTTAGAAATTTGAAGGTTCTTGGGAAGTTTGACTGGGTGTGGACTTTTTGATATCGGCTTCAGATTCCGATTCCGAAAGTTGGAGTAGGTCCATAATATCAAATATGACTTGTGTGCAAAATTTGAGGTCAATCAGACGTGATTGGATAGGTTTCGACATCGAATGTAAAAGTTTGAAATTCTAAAGTTCATTAAGCTTGAATTGAGGTGCGATTCATGGTTTCGATATTGTTTGGTGTGATTTGAGGCCTCGACTACGTTCGTATGATGTTTTAGGACTTATTGGTATATTTGGTTGGGGTCCCGGAGGCCTCGGGTGTATTTCGGGTATGTTTCGTGTGTTATCATATCATTTTGGGTTACCTTAGGTGCTCGTTTTCTGATGTATGGTGTGTTCTTCGCGTTCGCGAAGAATGATTTTGCTGCTGAGATTATGTTTTTCGCGTTCACGAAGAAGGAAATCATGTTGTCCGTTTTCCTACTTTGAAAGCTTATATCTTGTAATTTATAAAGAATTTGGAGATGATCCAAACATAAAAGTTGTAGTACTTTTTGTCTACTTTTCAAAAAAATAAACCATATGGTATTTGGAGTTGTGTACAAAAAGTTATGGTTGGTACATTAAAGCCTGTCCTGGAAGATGTTTGAAAATCGAGAATAAAATTTGTGTTGCACAGGACTGAATTTGGAAGATTATATCTCAAAATTTGTAAGCAATTAGGAGATGACCAAAACATAAAAGTTGTAGATCTTGGTGTCTAGTTTTCATAAAGTTAAACCATTTGTCATTTGAAATTTTGTATAGAAAGTTATGGTCATATAACTATTATCGCGTCCCTTTTTCTCGCGAAATCGCGTTTCGACACGTGACAACTCTTTTAAGGAGGTTAAAAGAGAAGAGTCGCCACCTAACGATTTTGAGGTGCGTTAGGGAACCTATTGGCAAATAACTCGGGTTTAACCAGTTTGCGTCACCAAAGATCGGGTAAGGGCTCAAATTACCTCGAGGAGAAGGTGTTAGGCATTCCTCGAGGTCCACAACAACTGTGGGTCCCGACCGAACTCGAATTATATGAATTAGTCCAAGATAAATAGAAAGACAAAGCAATTGGGGCAATTATTATAAAAAATCTACCAATAAATAAAGTAATTGATTTTAAGACAAGAAGGGGGGTCCTAAGTTTTTTAGCCTAAATGATCACCCCATGTAACATAAATAATACTTCGTAACTCCCTTGAGATGGGGTGTTACTCGTATTATCCAGTGGGCACAGGCTATCATCTACTGCTACCCGATTATTATCTTTAAGTTGTTACCAAAGACGCACTAATTGATTCTAAGTTGTGCACTAATTGATTCTAAGTCGTACCTTAGGTGTGCACTACCCATCCCATGCCTATGGTCCAGGAGGCGTTTGGACCTCTATTTTGGGATGGTTCTAGACTTAACTTAAGCTGCTCAAAAATGTTAAAACTAGGCGACATACAAAAGCAAGTTGGACTTCATATAAAGGCAGTTAAGGGCTCGAGTTAGCCTCCACATTTAGACAGCAAATGTATGCAAACAACTTAGACGTTTGGTAGTTTTGGAATTGAGACGAGTTAAAGTCATTAAGCCCTATAGACATGATTTCTATGTGATCTGAGAATTCAATTGTGCATATAGTTTCATATGCAAGGTGCTATTTTTGACACAATTTCTTTCTGACTACACAGTTGCCTACTGATTATAGGTTATAAGCGATTAAATCTATAAACATGATATTTAGGTGATTTACGCAGTAGTTAGTAGTGATAATCACGGATGATATCCAGAATTACTTAGTTTGCTCCTATAGACATGCTTTCTAATAGTGGCAACGAGGCAATGTTCAAAGTTCAATATTGGCACTTAAAAAGCGAGCAGGATTACCCCCTATAGGCATGATTTCTATAATTAATGATTGAAACTAGTTTTATCTCCTATAGGCATGTATCCTAAGTGAGTAATTATAACAATATCACATTAACCAATTAAAACCTTATAGGCATGATTTCTAAAATGCAGATAAGCTAATATAATCCTATGATCATGGTATCTAGTGAATATGCTGCAATTGAAAGATTGGTCACTTTATTTCCTACAAGCATGATATCTAACAAACATGTAGAAGCAGAATAGGTTAAACGAACTAAACACCTATAGGCAGTTTATCTAACACATGCAGTAGCAGAACATGTTTGAGAAAATTAAACCTATAGGCAGGATTTCTACCCGTTTCACGCAAATATTAAAATAAATCTATTTTCCTAATTTTACTAATACCTCAATTGTTGTTACAGCATTATTACAAACCTAATGAGTGAAATAAATTACAGAATTACAAAATAACTATAGTAGGCGTAAGGCAGCCACAAAATATACCCGGCCAGGCCAGGCCTTCAACCTCAAGTCCACATAGTTTCACAATAGCCCAGAAAATAATCTTCATAGCCAAAGCCCAGTAACCATCAATGATTCAGAAGACAACAATGTGCACAAGCCCACTGGCTCATTCAGTAGGTAGAAAGGGTTAGGATGGAGCATTTAGGACGGAGTGCCAAGGAACCATAAACCCTAGTGTTTCAGAGTTCACAAGGGTCTCAATTGGACCCCGAGCAGTGCTCACACTAGGGAGGTTAATAGAGGAGATTCAGGGAATGACTAAGGACCAAGTGCTAGTGTGTCAGAGTCCACAATGGTCTCAATTGGACCCCGAGCAGTGCTCACACTAGGGAGGTGAATGATAGAACCTAGGTAGCCTTGGATTTCAGCCGGCTAAGAGAGCCCGGTAACATGTGAAAGAGAGTAAACTAAGGTTGAGGGACAACACTGAAGGATACAAACATAGTCAAGTTGAGCACATAGAGCAGATAATCAAACATGGATTTAGGTTTTAAGAACAGACTTAGAAAAGATTCAGAAGAAAAAGTTCAACACCTAGTGCATAAATAGTCACACATTAACAAAACAGGTTTGCAGGATTGGTATACATAGACTCATAGTAAAGAAAAGGTTCAAATTATACTAAGTATAGATGCTAGTGTTATGATGCGAGGCTAAAATTCATGGTTTAACATGTTATATGCCCTACATTTTATGTGCGTTAATGATAAAAATACACTTTTTATGTGCATAATAGAGTCTATTTCATTTGTAGGTGAATTGGAGATGGAAACCGAACTAAATGGACGCAAATACATCGAAATACGCTCAAGAGAGGAGGAGTGCACCGGCCTATAGCCAGGCGCCAAAGCCCAAACGCCTTACCCTGCCTGGCATTAGCCAGACGTTAGAGCTGAAACGCCTGACCCTACCTGGCGTTAGCCAGGCATTAGAGCTGAAATGCTAGCCTTAGCCTGGCTCAGGGCCCAAACGCCAGGCCCCTGTTCCGGCTAAATTCGAGTTTTTGAAGAGTTTAAGTATCTCCCGGTTGGAATAGAAGTCTCCTACACGTTTAGGGTTTATCCCAAACATATAAATAGACCCCAAAAACACAACTTGAAGGGGATTCGAAGAGAGGAAGTCATCAAAGTGAAGAAAAACCTGTGGATTACTACTCAGCAAAGCAAAAACACTGATTTTTATCTCCTTAGTTCGTTACTCTGTAATTCAATTATGCAAGTTATTTTAGATTTGATATTTATGAATGTGAGTAGCTAACTTTCTTAATCTAGGGTTTCGGTGGAACCCGTTGGGGGACCAACTTATGGTGATATTAATATAGTTTGGTTGATTGTTCATCTCTATTTGTTCAACTACGTTCTTATTGTAGCTAATTGAATGACCATCAATTAGTTGTGCCTAATTAGTGTGTATCTACTTGAGAGAGAGTGCATATTAGGTATAAACGAAAGTTATAACTGAGGGTTTAGAGGTTGGATTAGAGATAACGATACCTCGGGTGCAATCTAAAGTGAACTGTAATGCAATCTAGCTAGCGTAACTTGAGAGAGTGCGTCTAGTAAATTATCATAATTACTTGAGAGAGATTTATGGTAGATAGAGTGTTCATGATTGATAGAGACAACTAATCAAACTATAAGAAGTATCCGAGAAGTAAGTTCACCAACGGGGGAAACAATAACCTTAGACCTTTATCATCATTATTTACAACGCATCGTTAGTAATTGCTAGTTATTATTATTGTCAGTAGAATTAATAAAACATCACCAATTTATATTAAAAAGTCTTGAGGGAATTGATTGAGTAAAAGTTACGTATTCTAAAGACTTGATTGATACGTAAATTCCCTGTGGGATCGACTCTGGGCATAATACCCCGGATTATATTTGCAACGCCCGTTTAGTCTTTTATTAGACATAGTTGAGCGTGATCAAATTTTGGCGCCGTTGCCGGGGAATTAACGGTATTATCAATTGAGTTGGAAGAAATACAAAATTCTGAAATATAGTCAATTTTCTTTAAATTTTTGTTTTTACATTGAAAGTTTAACGTTTGCTAACGTGTTGCAGGTGCATGCCTAGAAACTCACCAAGGACTGGTGAAGTAGTTGAACCCTTATCAGACCCCGAGAAAGTTTTCAAGGCCATAAACCGGACCAACCGGAAAAGCAAACATCAACCACAAATTGAACAAATTGAAACAGACATGGAAGATGCACACAACCGGAACAATCTTGGGGATGACATGGTAGACCCAGTCGCTCACATAGGGTCAGAGGCTCCCCTATATGACTGGGCACAACCTACAATTGAGAATTTGGCCACAACGATACTGGTTCCGCAGATACAGGCCGAGTCCTTTCAGATAACAAATAATATGCTGTACTTATTACAGAACAAAGAGCTATTCTTAGGGTCATACATTGAAGACCCCCAAAAACACTTGAAAAACTTCTTGTCAATCTGCAAAACACAGAGGCAGCCTAACGTTACTCAGGAGGCAATAACACTATTGTTGTTTCCATTCTTAGTGACTGGTGCTGCCCAAAANTGAACAAGTTTCATCCACCCAACAAGACTGCTCAACAAATTGATGAAATCTTGAGCTTCAGACAGAAACCAGTTGAAACACTGCAAGAGACATGGGAACGATTTAAGGGGATACTGGTTATCTGTCCACATGATGGTATTCCAGAGCAAATGTTGAGGCAGTGTTTTTATATGGGTTTGGCTGATGCTGTTAAAGCAAATGTTGATGCTTCGGCTGGTGGAGCATTTCTGAGCAAAACGTGGAGAGAGA
>MDKJ01286654.1:0-26517 GCA_005239525.1 Nicotiana knightiana | reverse complement strand
TAAAGCACATAAAATGCGAGGTATATAATGCTTAAAATCACGAATTCTAGCCACACATCAACAAACCTCTAATATGGAATCATTCCACGAGGGATACTTCTAAATTTCTTCTATGCCACCGAGCAAACTTGAATATCAGCAGTCGATCCAACAAGAGAGCGCCACAATACCAATGAAGCACCCTTACTCAAACACATTGCCCTTTGTGAAATGTATACCCTGATCAAGCCACACTAATTAGTGATATCATTTACCTAGTCATCGGAAATTGCCCATGCTGCTTAAGAATTTATGACCTTCCTTCCAGAACAGAACTGTGACCTCAAACATGCAAATCTCAACCCTACACGGCATGCCGCATAGACCATATCATCCTATGATAAATGTGATAACTTCATAATCCCTTCCGAGCCACAAGCAACTACGTACCCAACTAGCCAAGAACTTTCCATTTGATCCCATATAGAAGCAAAATCACTATACATGACATGCTCCTCACGCCAGTAGAAAATATATATCTCTAACCGTGGTAGAAACCATCAAGAACTCTCCGAATCCCATTTGTACGACACCAAACCGTCGTGACTGAATCCTTCTAACTCAACCAAGCTATGCAGTTTACCAAAACCCAAGAGCATTGCTAAGAAACACCGGTAGAAACTCATTTCCTCATAAACACCCAAAGAACTAATCGTATCTCTTACCGTGCCGATCCGACCTACTACCAAGTTGTCCTATTTATCCAAGTTCCTTCTGACTTACCTTTGAATTAATACTTCTCCTTTCCATAATACCGAAATCCTCAACCCAGACTCACCACATGAGACCTAAGCATAAAACCACACCATCTAAGGCTCATAAGCCGCTGAATACTCTCTCAAATATCCCCAAAAGCACTACATTCAAAATATTTACCTTGAAGAGACTTCCTGCGAATATAAATCCATTACCTTCGCCTTCATGATAATGATATGTAGAATCCATAATAATATATAAATGCCACAATTCTTGACACCATCCAATGTAGACCTCAGTTTCTAGCCAAATACACATCCTGAAGATCCCCCAATTGTTACATATACATCTTGAATCCATTAGAACCATTCTCGGGAGTCATCCACTCTACTCAAACCTCAATTAGACTGATTAAATAGATCAAACGACGTGTGCTCCATTAGCACTCCAACACCCCAGGAAGTAACCCCACCTTAATGCAACCAAATTAATTCCTGCTCTATGCACGTTACATCCTTCACAAATAACAACTCAAATCATTTCATGGTTCTTATACACCCATAAAGCATCACACAAATCCTATCCAAAATTTCCTTTACCCGAGTCATCCTCGATCCAAACCCCTATAAGCCACAACTGATTCGCCAGTATACCTTAAACTGAAACTGATACAACACTTAGCCGCGCAATCAACTTATCAATAGCAGACTCCCCCACTTAGCCCATACGCTAACACCGCCACAATACCACAGTAAGATTCAATTAAATCCCTCATAAGCTCATATAACACAAACCATCTAATATCTCAAATCATCTGCAAATCTCACCATTGCAATGGCCGTGCCAACTTCCACAAGCGATCTAAACTCAAATTGCAACATATATCCTTTACTAGTAAGGGAGGACTTGCTACAAAATAACACAAGGATCACACAACCAGCGGACATCCCGCGGGAGATAACCTTGCCTGCTTAACCTCAAACTGATAACTCTCTATACCCTTCCTAAAATCATAGCTATTAAGAAATCACTTTACTGTCCTGCATTTAAACACAACCAACGCCTACTTTCGATGCACCACAATACGCGGTATAAGAACCTGAAGCTGATGGTAGAACTAACAGTAGAGCTGTGATCAAAGAAATCTTGAGCTTCTGGCATCTCTATCCACACACGTCTGACCACCTGGATACCCTCACTGGACACCACGTTCCCCAAGACTGCTACTGAACTGAGCCAAAATTCACACTTAGAGAACTTTGCATAAAGCTTCTCCTCCCTAAATCTATGTAACACCATCCTCAAATGTTGAGCATGATACTCCTGGCTACGTGAGTACGCCAAGATGCAATCAATGAATACCATAACGAATAAGTACAAATACAGTCGGGATACACTGTTAATCAAATACATGAACGTTGTTGGGGCATTGGTCAACCCAAAAGGCATCACTAGGAACTCATAACACCACAGAAAGATCCGTTCACTCCACAACTAAACTATATGAGTGGTACTTCAATGCACTCACAACTCGAGACCATGTGCCAACTCAGACAGAAGTCAAACACCCAATAGTTCTTGCTACAAATTCAGCCAATTCTTTTTGTCACAATCAAACAATCTGAACACATTTCACCATCAAATCACACTCACCACATAGTCATGTAGTCACAAATCCCACCAATAAGGACAAAAACGAACATACAAGTCCCAAAGGCACGTGCTCATACAATCGAAATCTCAGCACTCAAGCCACAGACAAAACCCAACCTCAAGTACTCCAGACTTGTCCATTATCAACATGCTAAAATATATCTCACACTTCATCCATGGAAACCACGAGCCGTCAATGCACAACTGATACCAAGCGCTCACGTGCGTATTCAAATATATAAGAAGGATTCAAATAGTTACGATTTTGGCTGAATAAATGGATTCGCACGATAAGAATTCAAGAATGTGAGACTTTTCCTAAGGGTTATGTAGCCTCTCGAAGATAAGTACAGACGTCTCCGTACCGATCCACAAGATTCTACTAAACATGCTCATGACTCGTGAGACCTAACCTAGGCTCTGATACCAACTTGTCACGACCCCAAAAACACTCCGGACGTAATGATGCCTATCGCGATAAGCCAAATAACTAATTATAACATAGAATAACCTTTCATTTAATTCATTTATTGATCCGATATTTCATAAACTTGCGCTTCAACATTTCGAGACAAGCAAGGATATGTAAAACGTTAAACACAACCCAAATCTCGGAGTCACTAGTCATGAGAAACTAAAAGAAATATACAAGTCTACCTTTTACAAGATAAGTCTAAGAAAAATAAATGTTAAAAGGATAAGAAGGAGAAAGGCAAGGCTGCAAACGCCGTGTAACTACCGCGCAAATCTCTGAAATACCCCGAAAAGAGGGAAACCGAGTCTCGTTCAGATGCCGTAGAACCTGAATCTGCACACAAGGTGCAGGGAGTAACATGAGTACGCCAACTCAGTAAGTAATAAATGTAAATAAGGACTGAGAGTTAGGAAACACATAAATCCACGTCATAAATTCACAGTAAGTACAACCTACCTTCAAAACAGTAAATAAGTCAAATCATCTCGCTTAAAAATCTGATTTCAGTAAATCATTTGAGAATATTTTTCTAATAGTTTCAAAAGAGGTTCAAGAAGTTTAGAGTAAAAATGATGAAAAATCATAGATAGCCTTTCGGGCAAAAACATGTATCATAAACCGCCCCTCGGGCATAACATCATTCATAATCATCCCCTAGGGCATACCTCACAATCACTCATTATCAGCCTATCGGGCAACCTCACAGCCACTCATGCCTCCCAATCACTTGTCACTCGACACTCGTACTCAGTAGGTACCTGCGCTCACTGGGGGTGTACAGACTCCGGAGAGTCTCTTACATCCCAAGTTCTATAACAAGCCATCACGTGCATAATAGATCAGGCCTGCAACCTCTCATATATCATAACAGTAATATATGCTACGACGCATAGCCCGATCCCATGATATCCTCACAGCACAGGCCCTCGGCCTCACTCAGTCAGAAACCTCTCAAGCGACTCGGGCTATCAATAAACAGGGTGCTCAGCCCAAAATATCATTTTATGCATCAAAATGATGTAGATAAGGATGAGTTAAAATCAATAAAACATGGCATGACTGAGTGCATGTTTTAAATCAAACATTGAGGAAATAGTAGTAAAAAGCCCCTAACGGTCCAAACAACTTGGCACGAGGCCTAAAGATGTCATTCGGCCCAAAACATAGAGATACTTTCCAGTACGCAAAATATCATATAGTTTTCAGTCAAATACGCAACTTAGTAGATGCAATGGGACGAACCAAATTACAATCCCCAACGGTGCACGCCACTTGCTCATCATCTAGCTTGTGTGCCACTTAAAATAGTGAAACTATGTGAAATATAGGGTTACATACCCTCAGGACAAGATTTACAGTCATTACTTACCTCAATCTGAACGAGAATCTAATTGAAGATACCCTTGCCGCACGACTCGACCTCAAATCGCCCCGAATCTATCCAAAATTAGAATCATATCGTCCATTCATGCTAAAGGAACAAAACCCATGCAAAAATTATCAAAATACCGAAATTAGCCAAACCCGACCCCCGGTCCCACGCCTTGGAATACAATGAAAATCATAAAACTAGAAAGCCCTTACACTCGCGAGTCCATACATACAAGATTTACAAAAATCTGACTTCATTTGACCCCTCAAATTCCCAAATCAAACTCTCCAAATTCCCAAGCCCTAATCCCTAATTTCTACCAATTACATTCTTTAAACAACTTAAAATCATCAAAATCACGAGTATTAGGGCTCAAATTACTTACCTCAATGAAAACCCTCTTGAATCCCTCTTCAAATTGCTCCCAAAAGTTCCAAAACTGGATAAAATGGTGAAGAAAAACCCAAAATTCACGAAGGGTTTAATTTATACTCTCTACCTAGAAAAACCGCATCTGCGGTCAAAATATCCGCTTCTGCGTCGTCGCACTTGCGGAATAACCATTGCAGGTGCAGATTCCACTTATCCTTCAGGATCTGCATCTGCGGCCAACATATCGCACCTGCGGTCTCGCAGGTGCGCTCCAATACTCTCACCTGCACTTCCAGCTCAGACCACACATTCCCGCATGTTTACCCAAGTCACTGCATGGTTTTGAAGATTGACAAATGTCTACCAAATTGAACCAGGTCCATCTGGGCAAACATACTCGAACAGTCCCATTGGCACATGAACCATCTATATACAGGAGATAAATATGATTATGAATTATCCATGAACCAAGAGGTTGTCTCCTATGTGAAAAGGTTGCAAAATTGATAAGAGGTTAGAGTTCGAGTTTAGCGAGGAAAGAAACAAAGGGAAGAAATTCAGATAAACACAAACTCTTCCACCAAGGAAGAGTTGCATTAGAATTGAACAATATATCTCAACGAATGACTCTATAAAGAGTTGAGGAATTCCTACTGAATTTTAAGAAGCACAAATACTGAAGTGAATCAAGAACTGAAAGCAAAATTCCCAGAGATATTTGCAAGCAGAATCCTTGTGCGATACAAAGGCTACAGACCAGCTAGAAGAACTAGTTCCATCTATTTGTCTTTCGAGTCTAATTGGTTGTAGTAGGTGATTTAATATTGTATCTTTCAGCTTTCTTAGAATAAATTATAATAGGTACACACTGTTCAAGTTAGAGTTAACTTGAAGCTTGTCGCAATTAGCTAAATTCTAGGTTGCTACAAAGGGATTAGAGTTAGTCCTAGGTTTACAAAAGAGTTTATTTGGTAAATGCTATTTGGCTCAGAGTTGTAGTGAAGAGTTTGAGAAAATCCTACTGAGGAGTAGGTCGTGGTTTTTTCACCTTTTGAGCCAGGTGTTTTCCACGTAAAAATCTCTGTATTTTTACTTTACTGCATTTATTATTCCGCAACAGTAGAAGTTGGAACACCAAGAAGAACTAGGTTTTTCTAGTGAGACAGCACTCGAAACATTGGACACCACACAAATCACCCCCCCTCTTGTGTGGTATTGAAGTGTAAAAAATCAATTGGTATCAGAGCAGGTTATCCTTGAAAAGGCTAACACCTTGGAAAAGATCAAAATGAGTGCACCACCTGAAAACTGGGAGGGTCAATCAACTGCAAGGCGACCACTCTTCATTGGCCAGTATTACTTCTGGTGGAAGAATAGGATGAAGGACCATCTGATCGGAGAAGACTATGAACTCTGGGACATAGCCACTGATGGTCCTCTAGCTACCATGAAGAAGACTGCTGAAGGTGTAGATGTACCAAAGACTAGATCTGACTGCACTGCTGAGGATCTGATGATGTGGGAGAAGAATGCAAGGGCCAAAAAGTGGCTAGTGTATAGACTAGGTCCAGATGAGTATAGCAGAATCCAAAGCTGCACCACTGCCAAAGAGATCTAGGATACCTTGCAAGTAGCCCATGAAGGAACACCTCAGGTAAAAATATCAAGAGGTACTCTACTATACTCTCAGTATGAAAACTTCACTATGAAAGAAGGAGAGACAATCCAAGAGATGTACACAAGGTTCACAACTTTGACAAATGAACTTAAGTCTCTTGGAAGAGTCATTCTTGAAGAGGACAGGGTAGAGAAGATCCTGACAAGGGTCTTGCCAATTTCCTGGGAAAGTAAAATCACTGCTATCCAGGAATCCAAAAATATTGCACCCTAAGATTGGATGAGCTAATTGGAAACCTTACTGCCTATGAACTCAAAAGGCAGACAATGAAGATGGATGGACCAAAGAAAGAGAGGAGTCTAGCACTGAGAATCACTGAGGGAGCAGATCTGGAGGAAGATGAGATAGCCATGATTACCAAAGAATTCAGAAACTTTCTCATAAGGAAGAAGGGCATCTCTAGAGGAGGACACTACAACAAAGCAAAAGCTCCAGAAAAGCCAACCAATGAGGGATGCTACAAATGTGGAAAGACTGACCATCTTATCAAGAACTGTCCTCAGTGGGAAGTAGAATGGAAAACGAAGAGATATGAACGATGGCACAGGAAGAAGGAACTAGTCAAACCTAAGAAAACCACACAAAAGCTATGGTTGCTGCTTGGGGGGAAAGTTCATATGAAGAATCAGAAGATGGTGAGACTGATGATCAAGCGCTCATGGAAATTGGAGAATCTAATGAGGAGTCACATAAAGAACTAGAGATAAGTATCTCCTATCTTAAAAACAATATAAAGTTCCTATCCAAGGAAAAACTCTCTGAGTTGCTACTTGATTTCATGGATGATTCTGAAGAAATAACCAAAGAAAAGGATCAACTATCTAAATAATGTGCAGTGCTAAAAGCAAAATGCATGAACCTGGAAATCAGAGTAAGCGAATCTGAAAAGAAAAACACTGTCTTGTTGAACCAGGTTCATCCACTTGAAACTGAGATTCTAGAACTAAAATATGAAAACTTAAAACTGAAGCTAGGATCTAGTAAAAATGTTGTTGATCATTCTCATATCATGTTAGAAGAAAATGTGGGAAAATTAAAAGATAAGATGTATGCCAAGGATGAACATATAAGAACACTTAAAGAAGAACTTGGCAAATTCAAACATGAATTAGATCGAACTTGTAAATGGAATAAATCCTCTGATGCCTTGACATGGCTTCAAGAGAATCATAGAATCAATCGGAGAGGGCTTGGCTTTGGGAGTCAATTTCCCAAGTGGGATCCCAAAATCAAGTATCTTACTCTCCTTGAGAATAAAATCTGCACCCATTGTGGTAAGACTGGCCACTACAAAATTGAATGTACTGCAAAAGAGCAGGCCAGTCGAAGAAATGAGAGTTTTGTTAAAAAGAAAAACTGTCTACCAAATTGGGCCAGAAGAAGCTTGATTCATCCATTCTCTCATAGAAAAGGACCCAAACTAGTTTGGGTTCTTAAAACTAAACCCTGATTTCTTTTGTAGGTTCAAGTGACAGGAAGCAGCCAAATTTGGTATTTGGATAGTGGCTGCTCAAAGCATATGACAGGGAACAAGGAACAGTTCCTTTCACTTGAAAGACTCAAAGGAGGAAAAGTCTCCTTTGGAAATGGAAATAAAGGTGAATTATTGGGGTTGGTAAGGTAGGTAAGGATGACACACCTTCCACTGAACATGTGTATATGATAGATGGCTTGAAATATAGCCTGGTCAGTGTGTCACAACTGTATGATAGAGGTAACCTGGTTGCCTTTACTTCCAAAAAGTGTTTTGTGATTAACCTGCTTACTGACAAGATTGTTTTGCAGGGAAAAAATGAATAACATCTATGTCATAGACTTGTCAACACTATTTGAAAATGAGCTCACTTGCTTAAGTGTGTTGGACAGTGATCCCCTCCTGTGGCACAAAAGACTTGGTCACGCAAGTCTAAATCAGCTAAACAAACTAATCTCTAAAGACTTAGTGGTAGGGCTTTCTAACATTAAGTTCAAGGTAGACAAAGTTTGTGAGGCATGTGCAAGGGGGAAACATGTAAGATCTTCTTTCAAAAGTAAGAAAATGGTCAGTACCACCAGGACGTTGGAACTGGTTCATATGGACCTATGTGATCATATGAGAACTCTGAGCAGAGGCGGTAAGAAATATGCAATGGTGCTAGTTGATGACTATTCAAGGTTCACTTGGACCTTGTTTCTAACATCTAAGGATGAAGCATTTATATGTTCACCTTATTTGTTAAGAAAACTCAAAATCAGTTAGGAAATCAACTAGCATCAATAAAATCTGATCATGGTACTGAATTTGAGAATGCAAAGTTTGCTTAGTTATGTGATGAACATGGTATCAATCACAACTTTTCTGCCCCTAGAACCCCACAAAAAAATGGGGTTGTTGAAAGAAAAAATAGAACTCTTAAAGACATGGCAAGAACCACGCTTCTTTCTAGCAAACTACCCCACAACTTATGGGCAGAAGCAATAAACACTGCATGTTATATAACAAATAGATGTAACCAGACCTCTGGTAGAGAAAACTCCTTATGAATTACTTAAACGGAAAAATGCCAACATATCCCACCTTAGGGCTTTCAGATGCAAGTGCTTTGTGCACAATAATGGCAAAGATTCCCTAGATAAATTTTATCCCAGAAGTGATGAGGTAGTATTCTTGGGATATTCATCACATAGCAAAGCTTATAAAGTGTATAATAAAAGAACTATGTGTGTAGAAGATAGTGTACATGTTGTCTTTGATGGAACTAACACTCTTTTCGAGAGACAGGAACCAGAAGGATCTTGGACTGGTAAGAAGCAGTGAACACATTGAAGCAAATATGGAAGATGGAACATGTGATGGATCAGGTCCAACTACACCAAGAAACATGACAGGGGGAACTCAACATGTGCACCCTGGCCCTGATCCTGTTCCACAACAACAAGACACTATGGAATTATCTAGAAGTGAACAGTTGGTGATCAAACCACACAGATATCAAAGTTCTCACCCTCTTGAGAACATTATAACAGATTTGACATCTGGAATCAAAAAAAGATCCTCCTTGAAAAATCTGTGTGCGTTTGAAGCCTTTATATCCTTGATTGAACCAAAGAACATTGGTGAAGCCCTACATGATGCTGACTAGGTAAGTGCCATGCAAGAAGAGCTGAATCAATTTGAAAGAAGTCAAGTATGGCACTTAGTATCCAGACCACATGACAAATCAGTGATTGGCACAAAGTGGGTCTTCATGAACAAGCTCGATGAGGATGGAACTATTACAAGAAACAAGGCTAGACTGGTTGTTCAAGGATACAGTCAAGAAGAAGTAACACGCGCCCAAAAGGATAGGCGATTTCAGTTTGAGTGTTCATCGATCGGGTGGTTGACTATGATGAGACCTTTGCCCCTGTGGCAAGACTGGAGGCAATCAGACTTCTTATAGCATTTGCTGCACACATGGAATTCACTCTCCATAAGATGGATGTTAAGAGTGCCTTTCTCAATGGCTATCTGAAGGAAGATGTACTTGTCAAACAACCTCTAGGTTTTGAAAGCAAGGATTCACCTGACCACATATACAAACTTGACAAGTCTATCAATGGTCTAAAACAAGCACCGAGAGCATGGTATGAGAGGCTATCAAAATTTTTGCCAGAACATGGGTATAAACGATACAAAATTGACAGCACCTTGTTCTTAAAGGAAAAGGGTAAAGAACTCCTGGTTGAGAAAATATATGTGGATGATATCATATTTGGAGAGACTTCTAAAAAATTGAGTAAGGAATTTTCTATACTTATGGGAAGTGAGTTTGAGATGAGTATGATGGGTGAGCTAAACTTCTTCTTAGGCTTGCAAATCAAGCAAAACTCAAATGGAACAATGATCCATCAACAAAAGTATGTGAAAGAATTTCTCAAGAAATTGATAATGGAAGACTCAAAGGAAATAGACACCCCCATAGCCACAACTACAAAATTGGATGTGGATAAACCTGGCTCATCCGTTGATCAGAAGCTATACAGAGGGATGATTGGGTCTCTATTATATCTCACAGCCAGTGGACCTGATATTGTGTTCAGTGTAGGACTGTGTGCTGGGTTTCAGGCAAATCCAAAGGAGTCCCACCTAACTACAGTGAAGAGAATTTTGAGATATCTGAAAGGCACCACTGATTTGTGCCTTTGGTATCCTAAAGGTAGTAATTTCAACCTTGTAGGATATGCTGATGCTGATTATGCAGGGTTCCTGGTTGACAGAAAAAGTACTTCAGGCATGGCTCACTTTTTGGGCTCCTGCCTTGTGTCTTGGGCCACCAAGAAACAAAATTCAGTAGCCTTGTCTACTGCTGAGGCTGAATATGTGGCTGCAGCCTCATACTGTGCTCAGTTGCTATGGATCAAGCAACAACTCGTGGACTTTGGTATAAAGGTTGGATGCATTCCTATTTTATGTGACAACACTAGTCAATTAGTATGACGAAGAACCCCGTTCATCATAAAATAACTAAGCACATAGATGTTAGACACCATTTCCTAAGGGTTAACTATGAAAAAGGAATGATTTCAATCGAATTTTGTGCTACTGACCAACAAATTGCAGATATCTTTACTAAAGCACTGAGTAGGGAGCATTTGGAGAGAAACCGGCTTGAATTACGGATGATTAAGATCACCTAATTGAAAACCAAAAATTGAAAAAAGAAATTGATTTTTTTTTGGCTAGAAACACTAACATAGATAATCAACGAGACTAATCATTGCTCAGTATCATAACTTTATTGCCCATACTCTCTTGCCATGTATTAATATGATTCCATGGTTGATAATGATGTTTTTCTATCTTTGTAAATTGAGGCAAATTAAGGACTTTAACATGATGAACCTGGTTCATCGCTGCTGGTTCATCTGATTGACAAGGTACGTGCTCATCTTCCTACATTTATTGAAATAATTATAGTCACACATGAGCAGAACTCTATCCTTATTTGGTTCAATTCAAATACTCTGTACCTATCCTAAAAAGAACCAGTTTCAAGAAGTCCTATAGCTACTCAATTAGCCTAGATTTAGGGGACTCTTAACTGTCTAATCAATGACACTCCTACGTCGATTAGACTCCCTTTTGATTAAATGTTCTTCCCATTGTATTATTCACAGCCACATCCTATAAAAGGGTCATCATTACCTTTCCTCTTCATAACGTAACCGGTAGAACCAACTTCTTTATTCCTCTAAACCCAAAACTGATCAAAACTTCATCTCTACCTAAAATGTTCATAACAATGTCTTCACCACCCCCTGCCTCTTCTTCCCTTTCATCATCCATACTTGATTACGATGGAGGACGTGAATACTCTGAGTCTAATTCCCCATCAGTATATAGTTCACAATCCCTAGTCAGATCTTCAACCCCTGAAAACCCTCCAATTCTTGAACCCACACCTAACCCTACTCCATCCCCTAGGGCACGAAGAGTGAAAGTTCTTGCCAGAAAATCTGTTGCTTCTAGCTCTCGTGCAAGATTCTTGGAGGAAATTCTTCAAGGTGATAAGTCCCATGATTTTGAATCATCAAGTGAATCTTTCAAATCCGCCAATGACGATGAAGCACCAGGTTCATCCAATTCTGAGCAAGGTAATCTTGAATTTGAATATGATATTGCTGCTACTGAAAACAGGTTCGTTTTGGTTGGGTCTGTTGTTGATATTGAAGTGCCAAATAGGCAGAGAAAATTGGAGAAAAATAAAATTTTTGAGAGAGAGGGAGAAGGAGGTTCTGTAAGGGGATCTGGGGAGGACGGTGCCACTTTGGCTATTTGTGGCCCCGCTCCTATGATTAGTGAAGAAGGGATCATAGATTTAGGGGTAAGTGTTGCTGGGGAAGCAGCAGTAGGTCTAGAGAGCCTACATAAATCTGCAGATGAACCTGGTTCATCTATCAAGGAGACACTAGCTGAGATGCTAAGGAAGCTGGGGGAGTCGTATAACCCCAAAAACAAGAGAACTCAGAAGTTCAAGAAGGTTACTACCCCAGTTCCTCCAAACAAAAAGGAAAGCTTCTATATCTGTTGATGCTCCAGCCCCAAAAGTTCGTGCTACTAGAAGTGTTGTTCAACAAGGAGAAGATGAGTTGGAAAGGGCTCTGAGAGAGAGCGAGAAGAATAAGGCTGCCAAAGGGAAGGCAAAGGTAGGAGAGCCTATTGAGGATGTTATTGTCGATGATGATACGATGGACCTGGTCCATCATGAGGAGCAGCCTGCTCCAATTGTGGTTGAGACACCTAAGCCCAAGAAGGCTAGGGCTTCTTCAAAGAAGTCAGCTGTTGTGTCCGCCACACACCCAAGCATTGCGAAAAGGACCAAGTCCAAGGCCAAGAAAGTGAAATTTGTTGAAGAAGAAGAAGAAAAAGAATAGGGTGGAGGAGAGGAAGAGATATCTGGTGAGCAATCTGAAAAACTCACCTTGTTTGGAAAGCATACAATTCTAAAGGGAAAACTGGTGAGAGATTTGGAAGAGTCTGGAATGATCTTTTTGAATTAATGTGCTGGATGTACAGGGGTGAAAGGACATGGTCCTTCACCTGGAAGGAAGGCTGGAAAGAAATGAACTGGTGGAGTTTATGGCCAATGCAAGTGTCAAGGATGACAAGGTGACCTCCAGAATCAAAGGGATTCAGATCACATTTGATGCAAAAGAGCTGGGAGAGATTCTGAATATACCTGCTGAGGGCTATGATGACTACACTAGGCAAAGATGGCCTAGTCTTGATGGAATGGCCTCAACTCTCAACATCACCAGATTCTTTTGTGAGAATGAGGAGGAATCTGAGCCAAGGCCAGTATTCAAAAATGAAATGAAGCCCTAGAACAAGATGTTCTTCGAATTTGTTATCAAGTTTCTGCTTCCAAGACAAGAGCGTAGGCACATCGCCAGTTATATGGACTTAACGCTTATGGAGTGCCTGTACAAGGGAAAGTAGATAAACTGTCCAGCTTTTATCATTCAACTCTTGGACAAAGTTGCAAATGGAACCAAAGCACACACTATTCTGTATGGCTTTATTCCGACGGCTGTGCTTGCCCGCTTTGAGGTTCCTGTGAAGAAAGTTGAGATAGATAATGCTAAGGATTATTTTGGGAAGAACACTTTACTGACATGTGATTATATTGTCAATGTTCCGGAGGATGAACCTGGCTCATCTAGGAAGCAACCAGTCAATAGCAAAGTCAGGTCATTGGTGCAGGAAGGAGAGATAAAGGATACGAAGATCCTTAGATTGAAATATCGCCTTCATGAGGTGGAAGCTGAGCAGAATGCTATCAGAGTTGAACTAGCCAAGGAGAAGGAGAAAAATGAAGGTGTTCTTCATCAAATTCTTTCTCTCCTTCAAGGCAAGAACCCAACCTCATCTTCCCCTACCCAACCTTAGGATGTCCAGAGCCACCAAAAACCCCACTCATTGCCCAGTTCGGGATTTGTTCTGTTTCTGTTTTTTTGTTATGTTTTCTCATGGTTATGAATTTTTTAGTTCTTTATGTGTATGGTGTTTGATTACTGACTAATCAATGAATTCTGCTTTTGTTAATTATTGACTTTGTCTCAATTTCTTACATAGCTTACATTTATTGGTTTCTTTTGATGACTAATCATGTTTGCACCTGCAGTTGCCTCAATGGCCATGAGTAATTGTTAACCAACTCTGGTAAGTTTATCATTTTGCAACTGTTTTCGATCATGCCAAAAGGGGGAAGAAATGTGCGCATTTAAAATTTCAAACTGTTGTGATATTTATAACCTAATGAACCTGGTCTCTCTATGATAAATGCTTAAAACCATACGAAGTGTTTGAAGTGATACAGGGTTAAGCACAGAGTTTGTCAACATCAAAAAGGGGGAATTTGTTGACCCAAGTCACTGCATGATTTTGAAGATTGACAAATGTCTACCAAGTTGAACCAGGTCCATCTAGGCAAACAAACTCGAACAGTCCCATTGGCATATGAACCATCTATGTACAGGAGATAAACGTGATTGTGAATTATCCATGAACCAAGTGGTTGTCTCCTAATGCAAAAAGGTTGCAAATTGATAAGATGTTAAAGTTCGAGTTCAACGAGGAAAGAAACAAAGGGAAGAAGTTGAGATAAACACAAACTCTTCCACCAAGTAAGAATTGCATTAGAATTGAACAACATATCACAACGACTGACTCTATAAAGAGTTGAAGAATTCCTGCTGAATTTTAAGACACACAAATACTAAAGTGAATCAAGAACTGAAAGCAAAATTCCCAGAGATATTTTGCAAGCAGAATCCTTGTGTGATACGAAGTCTACAGACCAACTAGAAGAACTAGTTCCATCTGTTTTTCTTTCGAGTCTAGTTAGTTGTAGTAGGATATTTAATATTGTATCTTTCAGCTTTCTTAGAAGAAATTCTAATAGGTACACACTGTTCAAGTTAGAGTTAACTTGAAGCTTGTCACAATTAGCTAGAGGCTAGGTTGCTACAAAGGGATTAGAGTTAGTCCTAGGTTTACAAAAGAGTTTATTTTGTAAATGTTGTTTGGCTCAGAGTTGTAGTGAAGAGTTTGAGAAAATCCTACTGAGAGTAGGTCGTGGTTTTTCACCTTTTGAGCCAGGTGTTTTCCACGTAAAAATCTCGGTGTTTTTACTCTACTGCATTTATTGTTCTGCAACAGTAAAAGTTGGAACACCAAGAAGAACCAAGCTCTTCTAGTGAGACAACACTCGAAAAATTGGACACAACACAAATCACCCCCTTCTTGTGTGGTATTGAAGTGTAAAACATCACTGCGTCTGCGGGCCTCTTTCCGCTTCTGCAGAATTCGCACCTGCGGTTCCCCATCCGCAGGTACGGCAAACACCAGAAACTCCAAAACACCAGAAAACAACACTTCCAATTCAAAAATTCAACCCGTTAAATCATTCGAAACACACCCGAGGCCCTCAGGACCTCAACCAATGATGCCAACATGTCCTATACCAATATACAAACTTAGTCGAACCCTTGGAATGCTCAAAACAAAGAGAAAACACCGAATTAACCTTGAATTCAAGCCTAAGGATTTCTAACTTCCGAAATTCGCCAACGATGGCGAAACTAACCAAACCACGTCCGAATGACCTGAAATTTTGCACACACATAAAAAATGCCACTACGAACCTATTCCAACTTCTGGAATTCCATTCCGACCCCGATATCTAATATCCCACTGCCGCCGGAAATTGCCACAAATCCAATATCGCCAATTCAAGCCTAAATCTACCACGGACCTCCGAATAACATTCCGAACAGGCTCCTAAGTCCCAAATCACCCAGTGAAGCTATCCGAACCATAAAAATCAAATTCCGAGATCGTTTACCCATAAGTCAACTTCCGATTGACTTTTCCAACTAGATAAAAGTCATATTTTTACTTGAAAAGTCTATTATGCCCTTGATATTATATAAACCTTCATATTTATGTAATACCTTCTATATTATACATTTTATAATATATTTTACCAGTGTAATTTATTTATAAATACAATAACTTAATATTATTTTATTTATTATTTTTATAATATATATGTATATTTTATTTTTTCTTGACTTTAATTTTTAAGATATATTAATAGTGTTATAAAACAACTTTTTGTCAGCATTTATTTGTTTTTTTTAATGTAATTGACTGACCAAAGCTGGTCGGTTATTTCCGACCAACTTTTGCCTGTATGCCCTTCCTACCTTCATAATACCGACAACACATTAATGGTCGCGTTTTGGACAGTTATTGGCCATTACCGATCAACTTTGATCGATTTTTTTGGACGGGTTTTCCCAAATTTCTAGTAGTGTAATTTCCTAAAATAATCAATCGCCCAGGTAAATCCCCAAGAAAATATCCCCACCTAAGGATTTTCCTTCAGATTAACATATGATTTTTTCCTCACTTTCTTTGTTTGTTTACCTGCGAATTTTCTCACGAAAATATACTTGCTGATAATTTCTCTACTAATATATATTAAAGATACTGACAAATTTAATAACGCTACTAATATATCTTGAAAATTAATATTAAGAAAAAATTAAATATACAACTACATTATAAAAATAATTAATAAAATAATATTAAGTTATTGTATTTATAAATAAATTACATTGGTAAAATATATTATATAATATATAATATATAATATAAAAGGTATTACATAAATATGAAGGTTTATATAATATCAAGGGTATAATACACTTTACAAGTAAAAATGTGACTTTTGTGATAACTAGAGCAAAGTAAAATGATTTTTGTGTAACAAAAGAAACAAAAAGTGACTTTTGTGTAATGAACACAAAGTTTAATAATACTTACATTACAAAAAATAGAAAAGTGACTTTTAGGTAACAAACACAAAAATTAAGTGACCATGAATAAAATTATCTCGGTATATATTTGTAGAGTCATGCACATATATTGAGAGCATTGAGAGAATGCAAAGCAAGAAATAATTATTATGAGCAATAGAGAGATCAAACTGAAAAACAAGAAAAACTAAGAAATTATATAAATCTATTTCCTTGTCTATTAAGAGGTGCCATATCAGCATTCAACGAGGCTTTCTTAGCTTGTCAAACTTTGTTGGCCCAAGAATTTAAATAGTTTTGAAGATTGACAAAGGAACTCAAAGATGAACCAGGTCCATCACTGGTAGACATAGACACAAGCAAAGTTAAGGGCATGTGAGGTGCACATGCAGGAGAGAAACGAAATATGGTAAATTAAGGGATATCTCCTGATAGAAAATATTGCAAAATGATAAGGAGAAGGACTCCTTATTTAGTAAGAACAAAATCGAGGATAAAGAATGATTTGAGGAGTTGAGATTAGCTAGAACTCTTCTTCCTAGGAAGAGTTGCATTAGACTCTAATTAATTCCTTATCTACTAATCCTATAAATTACAAATTGTTCTTATTGTACAGGTACACACAAAAGTAGAAGTTAACCAAGAATTGAGAGCAAAATTAGCGAGGCAATTTTGCAAGAAGTTCATGTGAGATTTAAGTGTGCGACTCTGAAGCTACTTGAAACAGCTAGAAGAACCAGTTCCAACTGTTGTCTTTTAGTCTAGTTACTTGTAGCTGAGGAATGGCTGGCAGAGCATCAGGATTTCCTTGATCCATTCTCAAAATCTCAGCCCCCCCTACCAACTCGCTCCCTGTGACATTAGGCACAACCTCATTTGGACTGGAAATAATATAACTGTCCATAAAACAAATCATTGCTGTGTTTTCGGTCTCTTTGAATAAAATGCAAACGAAATGACTTACTAGCCACAGTATATCCCCGACACAACCTACATTCACAAACGATAGTTGTTTAGAAATTGAAAAAAACATTGAGACGAGAATGTAATGATACGTATTACGTGAAGTTTTGGGATAATAGAGAAGAAGGAAAACAAAATAACAAAACAAAAACTAGAAAGGAAAAATAATCGAATCTCACTCATTTTCAGGTAAGATTTACTTAGCTCGCTCCTTGCTCGCAGAGCAAAAAGAAAAGCGTTATCGGATTTCCATCGATGACTTAAGCCTCTTTCTTAAGGTCCTTTAAAGACCGGCCATTATCGGACTCTTCTTATGTTTTTTTTTTCACTGGGCTTGGACCATGTCTCCCAAACAATCTCAGTACATATGGCGCAAGACAATTCCACATATCGAGGTCGGAATGGGATCGAGTGTTTTCACGTCTTACCATAGTGCCCTCTTTGTCTTGATTTCCGATTGATCCAAAGGAGTACCGTCAGCGCCCAAAAGTGCTTTCCTTCTCATGCGAAAGAAAAAAGATGTTTAGCTTTTTTGTCTGCCTCCTTTACCTATCAAAGATTCTGTTAACATTGCAGATGGCACTCTCTTACCTCTTTCACACTGTGGGTCTATGTCTTCATCTCGAATTCTTCATGATAGATTCCATTTTCCTCCTAAAAACTACTTGTTTTCTGTCAGTCACCTTGAAGCTAACCATCTTCGTCTCATCTTTTCTTCTTCTGAGTGTCTTATCCATGATCAGCGCACGAGAAGGATCGTTGGTCGGTTGGGAAAGCTTTATTATACTGATATTCTTCTCTACATTCCTTTTTTTCAGCTGCTTCACTAGGATAAGGAATGGGACCCGCCGTCGCCTGAGACATACAAAACACACAGTGCAAGACTTCTTCCATTGTCTAGGGTATATTCCTGCATTTCATTCAGATGGGTTGAACAATTCATGTGATTGTTTACAGTTGGCAATTGTAAGCTCCTGGATTAAACATAAGAATCCAAAAAAGTTTGCCTTTCTTTGGATTGATTCATTCGTTAGTATCCACTTGTGATTTGACCTACGGCTGATTTAAGGATATATCACAGACAACTACTTGAATTTAATTAAGGGGTCCTACTCGAATGCAGTCATTCATAGGTGCAAGGTACTTTACTTAATATTATAAGTGGATGACTACAGTAGATAGATCTGGCTTTCTTTACTTAGAGAGAAGTCCTAAGCTCTTTCTAAGTTTAATATATAGAAAGTTTGGAAAATAAGTCAAATCTCCAGATCAAGAGGTTAAGGTCTGAACTTCGGCAGAGAATACATGTCAAGGGTCTTTGATTTCATGATCCTAAAGATTGGAATCAAACGTGAGCTGTTGTGTGTTCATACTCCGCTGCAGAATGGGGTGTCCGAAAGAAAAGATCGACATATAGTTATAGTTGAAATGGATTTGACTTTGCTGATAAATAACGGAGTACCAAAGCATCTATGGGTTGAAGCATTCACTACTACAGTATATTTAATCAATAGATTGCCATTTTCTGTTATCAACATGCAATCTTCCTTTTCTTCTCATAGTGACTCAATTTGTACCTTTATCAGCTTTATCTAGAAGCGTATGTAATAGTTACTGTGTGCTTCAAATTATAGCTAACTTGGATTTTGTCGCAAATAGCTAGAGGCTAGTTTGCTACAAAGGTATTAGAGGCAATCCTAGGTTTACAAAAGAGTTTTTGTAAATGCAGTTTTGGCTCACTAATTATGTACGACCCGGTCGGACTCTTTGAGAGTTAGCACCCTGATCCCCTAATAACTTCGTCTCCCATGACTATTTATGTTATTGGAACTTTTCAGAGCGTCGAGTGGTGAAATGCGGAGTGATTTTGGACACATAGTCCATAAATATGGAATTTAGCTTTAGAAATCAGGCGGTAGCTATAACTGTGTGAAGACGAATCCGGAATGGAAGTCCGCCATCTCCGTTAGCTCCGTTGGGTGATTTTGGGGTTAGCAGAGTGTTCAGAATATGTTTTCGAGGTCGGTTATAGATTTAGGCTTGAATTGGCGAAAGTTAGAATTTTGGCGATTTCGGCCGATAGGTGAGATTTTGTTATCAGACTTGGAATGGAATTCTGAAAGTGACACCAGGCCCGTAATTTCATTTATGACCTGTGTGCAAAATTTGAGGTCATTCGGATGAGTTTAGACGTGATTCCGCATCGAATTTGGATTATAGAAATTTCATAAGTTCTTAGTCTTGAATCTATGCATATTTGTTGATTTTGATGTTATGAGATGTGTGTCTAAGGATCGACCAAGTTTGAATGAGGTATTAGAGTTGGTTGGTAGTTTTGGTTGAGGTCCCGGGGGCCTCGGGTGTGTTTCGGGTGCCCAAACGGGCATATTTTGGCCTAAGTCTTTTGCTGGTTTTACAGCAGCAGGTGTTTGTTCTCTGCGATCGCGTGAATAAGTCCGCGATTGCGTAGGGTTTAGTTGAGGCTGTTAGTGAACGTTCTCGCGATCACACAAGTCCAATCGCAATCTGAGTGTGTGGGAAACTTGTCTTTCACGATCGCACAACCTGTATCGCGATCGCGTAGTGTATCCTAGGTCTGAGGGAGATCCAGTATTTGTTCTACGAGGTCGTGTGGCCCCAACCGCGATTGCGTAGCTTTGATTCGTAAGGGTCCCCGATCGCAGACCCAGTGTTGCGTTCGCAGTGAAGGAATTAGGGCGCGTGGAAGATAACCCATCACGATTGTGACTATATGTCTGCGATCGCATAGAAGCAATATCTGGGCAGTCTTTTAAGGACCCAAATTCGAGGATTTATGTTATTTTCACCATTTTTGAATTTGAGAGCTCGAGAGGGGCGATTTTTTTAGGTTTTTGCCCCTGGGTAACTTAGGTAAGTGGTTTATATCCATTATAGATATATTTGCATGATAACAATCTTAAATCCAACCTTTAATTTCGAAAATTTTGGGTAGAAAATGGGGAAAATGAGATGAACTTCATAGACTGAATTATTGAGTTTTGATTGGGTGTTTGACCTCTATTTGATATATTCTTATATGGTTAGACTCATGAGCGTATGAGTGTCCGGAAATATGATTTTTACCCGATTCCGAGATGTGGGCCCGAGGGACTTTTTGGGCAAATTTCCTAATTTCGCATATTAGCTTCGAATTAGTTAGCTATTTTGTTTCCTTGAAGTGATATTTACAGTATGCAATCGAATTGAATAGATTTGGGCCACAAAGAGTCGGATACTCGTGGCAAGAGCGTGGTATTGAGTTGATTAGCGCAGTCAAGGTAAGTGGCTTGCCTAACTCTGTGTTGGGGATTTCCCCTTAGGTATTTTATACTGATTTTATCATGTGGACGCCGTGTACGTGAGGTGACGAGTGCGTTCACGGGTCATTTTTTCTAAATTCCCGCTTTTCTTTCCATGACATAACTCATTTTCATTCTTATATTCCTGCATCATGTTATAACTGAGTAGTTAGCGTAGGAATAAACATGCCTACCTGTCCTTACTTGAATTCCTCGTATTTGATACCAATTGCTCCATGATTAGGTAGTTTTACCTTGTTCTTGCCTGTTGTTGTCTTGAATTTTTTAATTAAGTCGTATCCCGTAGAATTCTACATTGCATATTTAAATTGGGACTACAGATCGAGATCTGGGAGTTTTCCCCCTGTACTGCATTGCATATTTAAATTGGGACTACGGACTGAGATCCGGGAGCTTTCCCCTATACTGCATAGCATATTTAAATTGGGACTACGGACCGAGATCCGGGAGCTTTCCCCTTGTACTACATTGCATATTTGTTGTTGAGATATATGATGTGCTGAGCCGAGGGCTCTCATTTATTATTTCTTTCAGTTTTTCTTTAAATTCTGCTTATTGTTGATATTTATATGTCACTGTTCAAACTTATAACGGTCTTATTTTCAAACTCAGTAGAGCCTCAACCTGACATCGTCACTGCTTGACCGGGGTTAGGCTTGGCACTTACTGAGTACCAATTGTGGTGTATTCATGTCCTCCCTGCACATGTTTTTTCCATGTGCAGATCTAGGTACCAGTACACAACGTTTTGTCTAGGAGTACTACAACAGCTGTTAAGAGACCGCGAGGTAATTCTGCCGCATCCGCAGAATCCCACGTGTCCCCATCTACTCTACTACAGACATAGGAGATATACATATACACATTTTCCTTGTTCCGTTGTATAAAGCTATGGTCGTACAAGCTTGTGATTTGTGACATTTGGGGTTTTGGGAAATTAAAAGTTGTAGATGTCGAGCGGCTAAATTTTAGAGTATTACTTCTTCGTTACTGTTTCTGTTATTATTTTGTCTTATTTTTCGCAAATTTAGGCTTACCTAGTCGTAGAGACTAGGTGCCATCATGAGACCGTTTAGAGGGTAAATTTGGGTCGTGACAATTTGGTATCAGAGCGTCTAGGTTCATAGGAGTCACAAATCACAAGATGATTTATTAGAGTCTCGCGGATTAACGCGGAGACGTCCGTATCTATCTTCGAGAGGTTATGCAACTGTTAAGAACAATCGTATTCTTTGGAATTTCGTATCGTGCTAGTTACTATCATCAAAATTCTTAAACTCTATTCTATTCTTGCTTACATATGGTTCGTACTTGTACCGGAGGTACTGATGACCAGGCACCCAAGCCCCCAGTCAGAGCCGTTAGAGGCAGGGGCCGGGGCAGAGGACAAGCACGCGGTGAAGACCGAGCACCGACGAGAGCAGAGGTAGAGAATCCCCTAGCATCCACAGTTGGAGGGGCACATGAGGTCCCTACTATTGCTCCAGTCCTCCAGGAGACATTGGCTCAGTTCTTGAGTGCCTTCAGTACTCTGTCTCAGGCGGGACTACTCCCGATAGCTCCAGCTACATCCCAGGCCAGGGGAGGGACACAGACTCCCCCAGCCTATTCTCCTGAGCAGATGGTTCATATTGGACAGGTTCCAGAGTACACTCCTATGCCCCCAGCAACTCCAGCTCAACATGAGGTTAGGGCAACTGTTCCTGAGGCAGCGCAGCTCTGACTTGAGAGGTACAAGAAGTACCACCCACCTGAGATCAGCGGACTAGCTTCGGATGACGCCCTGGGTTTTCTTGAGGGGTTTCATCGCATTATCTGAACTATGCGTATTGTGGAGACGAGTGGGGTTTCTTTCACGGCTTTCCAACCGAGGGGAGGAGCTTATCAGTGGTGGCGTGCTTTTGAGTTGAGCAGTCTGGACGAGGCAGCTTCACTTACTTGGGCTCAGTTCTCAGAGATGTTCCTACTTGAGCTTGTCCCTCAGAACCTCAGGAGTGCTTGGTGTGCAGAGTTTGAGAAGCTACACTAGGGTACTATGACTGTGTCAAAGTATGCAGTCCGTTTCAGGGTACTTCAGAGAGAGGGTTCGATGCCTCATTGAGGGATTCCACCCCAGTATTCGGACTAGTATGGCCAGAGAGTTGGAGAAAAATATCACTTATCAGCAGGCCGTGAGTATTGCCCGGAGGATTGAGACTATGTTATCCCAGGACAGGGAGGAGAGAGAGGCCAAGAGGTCTCAAGAGACTGGTCATTTTTCAGGAGCCCGTGCACCAGCAGCACACTATGGTAAGGGTTTTTGGAGTCGCCCCGTTCATTCAGCTCTTCCAGCAGCCAGTGGTATTCTAACTCCTTCTAGACCTTAGGAGCCTTATTATGCACCACCAGTATCTCATGTGCCTCCTGCTCGAGGTGCTATCACCGACCAGTCCAACAGGCTAGTTCAGAGTCAGCATCAGCCGCCACGTCTTCCGAGGGGTTGTTTTGGGTGTGTTAACCGTCGTCGTGTGATCAGAGATTGACCCAAAGCTAGGAGGGGTGCACCACCTCAGACTTATTAGGTTTCACGTCTTCCACTGGGTCCTCCAGCTATACTTCCAGCCCCAGCTACTACCTCACCTTCTCAGACAGCTCGAGGTGGAGGTCGGGGAGGTCGAGGTCGCCCTTGAGGGGGAGGTCAAGCCAGATATTATGCTCTTCCAGCCCGTTTAGAGGCCGTTTCTTTAAATTCAATCATTACAGGTATCGTCCCCGTTAGTCATAGGGATGACTCGGTATTATTTGACCCAGGTTCTACGTACTCATATGTATCTTCTTACTTTGCTTCACATTTGGGGATATCTCGGGATTCTTTGAGTTCCCCCGTATATGTTTCTACTCCTGTGGGAGATTCTCTTGTTGTGGACCATGTATATCGGTCGTGCTTGATTGTTATTAGTGGCTTTGAGACCAGATCTGACTTGCTACTACTCAACATGGTAGATTTCGATGTTATATTGGGCATGGACTGGCTGTCTCCCTACTATGCTATTCTTGATTTTCACGCCAAGATCGTGACGCTAGCTATGCCAGGACTACCGAGGTTAGAGTTGAGAGGTTCATTAGAGTATACTCCCCATTGAGTCATTTCTTTTCTTAAGGCTCAGCGGATGGTTAAAAAGGGACTGTGATGTGTATTTGGCTTATGTGAGAGATGTTAGTGCTGAGACCCTGCAGTTGAGTCATTCCCCGTTGTTAGGGATATCCTGATGTATTTCTAGCTGATCTTCCGGGTATGCCGCCCGATAGAGACATTGATTTTGGCATTGACTTATTGTCGGGCACTCAGCCTATTTCCATTCCTCCCTATCATATGACTCGTCCTGAGTTTAAGGAGTTGAAGGAGCAGTTGCAGGAGTTTCTTTGCAAGGGTTTCATCACGCCCAGTGTATCACCTTGGGGTGCTCCAGTGTTATTTGTGAAGAAAAATGATGGTTCGATGCGTGTGTGTATTGACTATCGGCAGCTGAATAAGGTGACAGTGAAGAACAGGTACCCATTGCCTCACATTGATGATCTATTTGACCAGTTACAAGGTGCTAGGGTGTTCTCCAAGATTGATCTGTGTTCGGGTTATCATCAGTTAAAGATTCGGGAGCCGGATATCCCGAAGACTGCCTTCAGGACCAGATATGGCCATTATGAGTTTCTTGTTATGTCATTTGGGATGACTAATGCCCCAACAACTTTCATGCACCTGATGCACAACGTATTTCGGCCTTATCTTGATACTTTCATCATCGTGTCATTTATGACATTCTGGTATATTCTCGGTCCCAGGAGGACCATGAGCAGCATTTGAGGACCGTACTTCAGACATTGAGAGAGAAGAAGTTGTATGCAAACTTTTCTAAGTGTGAATTTTGGCTTGATTCTGTGGCATTAATAGGCCATGTGGTATCTTCGGATGGGATCAAGGTAGACCCAAAGAAGGTATATGAGAGCTTTCCCTCTATACTGCATTGCATATTTGCTGTTGAGATATTTGATGTGCTGAGCCGGGGGCTCTCCTTTATTATTTCTTTCAGTTTTCCTTTAAATTCTGCTTATTGTTGCTATTTATATGTCACTGTTCAAACTTATAACTGTCTTATTTTCAAACTCAGTAGAGCCTCAACCTGACTCCGTCATTACTTGACTGGGGTTAGGCTTGGCACTTACTGAGTACCAATTGTGGTGTACTCATGTCCTTCCTGCACATGTTTTTCCCATGTGCAGATCCAAGGTACACAGCGTTTTGGCTAGGAGTACTACAACAACTATTAGGATACCGCGAGGTAATTCTTCTGCGTCCGCAGAATTCCACGTGTCCCCATCTACTCTACTTCATACATAGGATATATACATATACACATTTTTATTGTTCCGTTGTATAGAGCTATGGTCGTACAGGCTAGTGATTTGTGACATTTCGAGTTTTGGGAAAGTAAAAGTTGTAGATGTCGAGCGGCTAAATTTTATAGTATTACTTCTTCTTCACTGTTTCTGTTATTATTTTGTCTTATTTTCCGCAAATTTAGGCTTACCTAGTCATAGAGACTAGGTGTCATCATGAGACTGTTCAAAGGGTAAATTCGGGCCGTGACAAGTTGGTATGCGAGCGTCTAGATTCACAGGAGTCAAAAATCACAAGCGAGTTTATTAGAGTCTCGTGGATCAGTGCAGAGATGTCTGTATCTATCTTCGAGAGGCTATACTGTTAAGAACAATCATATTCTTTGGGAAAATCCTACTAGGAAGTAGGTCGTGGTTTTTTCACCTTTTGAGCCAGGTGTTTTCCATGTCAAAAAATATCTATGTTCTTTACTTTTCTGCACTTATTAATCATGTAACGACCCGACCGGTCGTTCCGTAGAAATTCTTAAAAATGGACCTTTTTGAAGTAAAAGTACCCCAGGACTTAAAAGATAAAGTTTTTCAGAATTGCGCAGATCTGCGGTCCACTGTGCGATCGCAGATCAGGTATGCGGACCGCATAGTGGTCGCACACCTGGACAACCTTCTGTACAATTTGAGGACAACTATGCGGCCCAAGATGCGATAGCATTTTGGGAATGCGGACTGCATAGCTGTCGCATCCTTGCACCTCCATTTTTGCGGAGGAGGTTATGTGACGCATTATGCGATCGCATAACATGTATGCGGACCCCATAATGGTTGCATACTGATGCGTGGCTAGAATTCATGATTTTAAGCATTATATACCTTGCATTTTATGTGCTTTAATGATAAAATACACGTCGTATGTGCCTAATGGGGTTTATTTTATGTGTAGGTGAATTGGAAATGGAAACGGGGCTAAACGGATGCAAATACGTCGAAAAATACGCGAAAGGGGACACCCGGGCGATAGCCGGGTTAGAGCCAAACAGCCTGACCCAGCCTGGCCTTAGCCAGGCGTTAGAGCCCTAACTCCAGGGGGTGCCTGGCGTTAGCCAGGCCTTAGAGCCCTAACGCCAGGGGGTGCCTGGCGTTAGCGAGGCCTTAGAGCCCAAACGCCAGGTCCCCCAGTCGGCCAGAAATCGAGTTTTGACGGGTTTTA
>ML391789.1:14496-37923 GCA_005239525.1 Nicotiana knightiana | reverse complement strand
CTCACAATCGATTTTGGAATTATGAATTTCAAACCCTCGGATTTTTGGTATAAACAGCCCAGACATTTCGCACCTGCGACACAGGGATCTCATCTGGGTGCCGCACCTGCGGAAACCGAATCGCAGGTGCGGAAATTCATTAAATGGCCTGGGGTCGCACCTGCGGTACCCCCTTCACACCTGCGTGCCCGATCCTACGAAAATTCCATCGCAGGTGCGGAAATTCATTTAATGGCCTGGGGTCGCACCTGCGGCACCCCCTTCGCACCTGCGGAAATACCATCGCAGGTGTGAGACACCAGAACCAGAATGGTTCAGCTGCTCTCAAATTCTCAAACTCACCCGTTGGGCATCCGAAACAACCCCGAGGCCCCCGGTACCTCAACCAAACCTACCAACTGACCCTAGTTCCTTGTTCAAACTTGGTCGAGCCTTAAAAACACATCTCATAAAATCAAAATCATCAATCATGCATAGATTCAAGCCTAAGAACTTAGGAAATTTCTAGAATTCATATCTGATGTCAAAACACGTCTAAACTCATCCGAATGACCTCAAATTTTGCACACAGGTCATAAATGACATTACGGACCTACTGTCACTTTCGGAATTCCATTCCGAGTCTGATACCAAAATTTCACCTATCGGCCGAATTCAGCGAAATTCTAACTTTCGCCAATTCAATCCTAAATCCACAACCGACCTCGGAAACATATTCCGATCATGCTCCTAACCCCTAAATCACCCAACGAAGCTAACATAGTCGATGGAATTCCATTCCGGATCCGTCTTCACACAGCTCTAGCTACGACCAGATTTCTAAAACTAAATTCCATATTTATGGACTATGTGTCCAAAATCACCCCGGATTTCATCACTCAACGCTCTGACAAGTTCCAATAACATAAATAGACATGGGAGAAGCGGTTAATAGGGGATTGGGGCACAAATTCTTAAAATAACCGACCATGTCATTACAATAAAGCCGAAGAACTTTCCCGAACCGACCCCGAATGCACATTTCTCTGGATTGATCTTCATGTTGTATTTTCTCAATATGTTGAAGGTTTCCTGCAAATGTGTTATATGGTTCTCTGCGCACAGGGACTTAACTAGCATATCGTCAATATAGACCTCCATTGATTTACCTATTTGTTCTTCGAACATTCGGTTCACTAGGCGTTGGTAAGTAGCACCGACATTATTTAGTTTTCCAAACAGCATTACATTATAATAATAGGTGCCATACTTAGTGATGAACGAAGCCTTTTAATGATCCTATGGGTTCATTTAAATTTGATTATACCCGGAGTTGGAGTCGAGAAAAGTAAGGATCTCGTGGCTGGCGTAGCATCGATCATGCGATCGATATTCGGCAGAGGAAAAGAGTCTTTGGGACATGCTTTGTTTAAATCTTTATAGTCTACGCACATTCTAAGTTTGTTCCCCTTTTTAGGGGCTACGACTACATTTGCTAACCATTCGGGATACTTTACTTCCCGAATGGATCCTATTTTGAGAATTTTGGTTACCTCGTCCTTTATGAATATATGTTTTACATCAGACTGGGCCTTCTCTTTTGCTTTACCGTTCTGAATTTCGGGTCCATGCTCAATTGGTGTGTTGTGATCTGCGGTGGGATCCTTGTCATATCTAAGTGGGACCAAGCAAAACAATCCATATTATCGACAATAAATTTAATAAGTTTTTCCCTTAGCTCGAGGGTCAGCCCCGTGCCCAGGTATACCTTTCACTCGGGCAGGTACTCGATCAGTATGGCTTGTTCCAGATCTTCGACTGTCGATTTGGTGGCATCAGAATCCTCGGGGACTATGAAGGATAGAGGAATCTAGTAATCATCGTCCTCATCCGTTACTTGTTTCTCCGACTGAGTCGAGGCTGGTGGTTGTGGTTGCTATTTATCTTATTGTTTCCCTTTGGTCTTCGATCCCTTTTTTGACAAAAGCACCGATACCAGTATCACTTCATCGATCACGAACATTTCCTTTGCAGCATGTTGTTCCCCATATACCATTTTTACTCCATCCGGCGTCGGGAATTTCAGCATTTGGTGAAGGGTTGAAGGGACTGCCCTCATATTGTGAATCCAGGGTCTTCCGAGCAGGGCGTTATATCTCATATCGCCCTCGATTACATAGAACTTGGTTTCTTGAATAGTCCCAGCTACATTTACTGGTAAAATGATTTCACCTTTAGTTGTTTCGCTTGCCATGTTAAAACCATTGATAACCAGAGTTGCGGGTACGATCTATTCATGTAGGCCGAGCTGCTCCACGACCCTTGATCGAATAATATTGGCCGAGCTCCCTGGATCAATTAAAATACCTTTAACCTGAATTTTATGCATAAGGATAGAAATTACCAAAGCGTCATTGTAGGGTTGTGAGATCCCTTCTGCTTCCTCATCATTGAATGATAAAGTACCTTCTAGCACGTAGTCTCGACTTCATTTTTTCCAGGTGATTGATACTTTAGTGCATTTGAACACGGGACCTTGTGGAATATCGACCCCACCAACGATCATGTGAATCACGTGATGTGGTTCTTCCTACCCATTTTTCCTGTTTGCATTCCTGTCTCTGAAATGGTTTTTAG
Organism: Nicotiana knightiana; assembly: GCA_005239525.1. Taxonomy (NCBI): domain Eukaryota; kingdom Viridiplantae; phylum Streptophyta; class Magnoliopsida; order Solanales; family Solanaceae; genus Nicotiana; species Nicotiana knightiana. The sequence continues at coordinate 35,307 of ML391789.1, read as the reverse complement.
CTATGTCGCTCAAGAACTCTCGAAGGTGACCCTCGTTGAATAGACGGGCTACCTTATCCCTTAGCTTTTTGCAATCTTCGGTTTTATAACCATGTGTACCATGGTACTTGCATATTTGGTTGGGATTTCTTTGGGATGGATTAGCCTGTAGGGGTTTGGGCCATCTAGTATCTTTGATTCTCCTAATGGACGACACAATACCCGATGCGTCGATTCTGAAGTTGTACTCCGATAATAGGGGTGCCTCTGTGGGATCGACATGTTTATCACAACCACTTTTGCTCATAATCCCTCGAGAACTCTGTCCTCAATCATTTCTTCGATCATTTCGGATGGCATTGCGTCTTGGGCCATTGTTTCTATGATCAGTGTTGTATGGTTGATATCAGTCTCTATTTGACCAAGGTTCTCTGTCGATATCCCTCTGATTTATGCCAACGGGCATATTCGGATAAACGGAACCGGAAAGGGTCCCCAATTGATCGTCCTCGACCCTGGTCTTTGACCGGTACCGATTATGTACATCGGCCCAGGTTACCTCCGGATATTCAATTAAATTCTGCTTCAGTTGACGTGATGCCACTGAACTTCATTCGTTCAAACCTTGCGTAAAGGCTTGAACAACCCAATCGTCTGTGACCGGTGGTATTTCTATGCGGCTCCATCTGGAATCGAGGTATGAACTTCCTCAACATTTCGTTGTCTTTTTGTTTCACCTTGAAGAAATCCGACTTCCTAGTCGCCACATTTATCACTCCGGCATGCGCCTTCACGAAAGAGTCTGCAAGCATGGAGAAGGAATCGATGGAATTAGGTGGCAGATTTTGATACCATATCATTGCCCCCTTCGATAGAGTTTCTCCAAATTTCTTCAACAGAACAGATTTGATCTCATCATCTTCTAAATCATTTCCTTTTATGGCGCATGTATAGGAGGTGGCATGGTCATTTGGATCGGTGGTCCCTTGTACTTGGGTATTTTCGGCATGCGAATTTCTTTGGAATGGGCTTCGGATCTGCACTTGGGGGGAACGACTTCTGCACAAACTTCTTCGAGTCCATACATTTTAAAATCGGTGGTACCCCAGTATTTGGTCGAATCGGGAGTTGTATGTCTCTACTTTATTATCATTTGCCTTGATTTTATTTTCTCCCGATTCAATTCGTTTAGTGAGTTCCTCGAGCATTTTCATAACGGTGGGGTCAGTCCCTGATTCATTGGCATTCGACCTTCCCGGCATTGGTTCGGTCCTGTGGACGACTTCTAGTTCGACCCCACTCGGCGTTCGATGCTAATTTTGTAGTTGTGCTATGGCGACTTGCTGAGCCTGTAACATTTAGAATATCAATTGGAGGCTGCCTCCACCATATCCTCCGCCCTACGTACCTCGACCACTAGATCGACCTTCCCTGCGTACACTACCTTCGGGATCAGCACCTAAATTTGCATTTAGGGCAACATGTGAACTGACGTCGATGGGATTTGTAATTGATACTCCCTCGAGGTCAGCCTGAGGCACCTCGATCCCTGGGGTAGCTATATAGTCATTTTCCTCGTGAAATCGAGGCCATTGTCACCATGTGTGGGTGTTGTTTGCGAGTTCAACATGTTTTATCCTGAAAACAAAAACACTTACAAGAACAAGCGTAAAGTAGTGTGTGTTATCGGAATCAATATTAAGCTATCACTATTATCCTTAGCCCCACGGTGGGCGCCAAACTGTTTACCCTTAAAATTGGATAACAATTAAACTTATATTGCAGTTTTAAGGGTATGTGATTTCACTCAACACCAATTGATAAATATAAAGATAAATGACAGAATTGAATTATAAGAAAAACAAATCAGTGTTTAAACAGAAGTCAGCCCTCGAGTCGAAGTACTCTCGAACTGATTTGTGCAAGAACAGTTTAAAAATATAACAAGTTGAACAATAATGTAAGCGAGAAAGACAAATTATATTGCTTTGATATCTGTGAATGATGTGTTACAAATGATTAGAACTCTCCTTTATATAGTAGAGGAATTCCATTTATGGTATAACTCTAATTACATAGGGAAATTCCATGATTAGCTGATTAACTTTTTCTGATTTGATCCGATCCAAAATTCACGCCATGATCTTCGACCAATCACGGATATCTCGCCTTTATGTTATTATTCCATCTCCGATCATACTCGATGTCTGTCTCGTTTAGATCCGATTGCTACTAGCCTCGACCTTGACAGGTACCTCGATTTCGCACTTGGTATCTTATCCTCGTGTCTTTGTCTGTTACGTTACGAAGTTGTCCTTCGATGTAAATTATCAGTCTCGATCAAATAGTAAAATTGGGTGGGCCTGATTTTAACCGAATATGTTTTTCTTTTCTCTATTAGTTTCTTCTCTTTAAGCGTCCCGAAGAATATATGTACAAGAGATGTATAGTTTCCACCAATATAATTTGATTAATCACATGACATGTTGCAGTTGTAAGAGTAATTATACAGGTGAACTCTACTTACTCTTTTTTTTTTAAAGAAATAATTATGAGTTATCGAACCTTTATTAGTTTGACTTGTTAAAACCGCAGGAAATACGAGTAACAATTAAAATTGTAATATGGTTATAAGGATACGTGATCCAATTCAATGCCAACTGATAAATGACTAAATAAGTAAATGAATTAAGTGATTAGAATGAATCAAACCAGTGTCGTTTGCAAATTGTCGACCTTGATTTATAATGGACCCGAGATCAAGTGTTGAGGACAATAAAAACAATAAGAACAGTAAGAACAGTAAGAACAATAAGAATTGTAGAAGATTGTAAGTAAAATAGCAGCGTAATGTTATTTCTCAGTAGTTGCATGTGTGATTCATATGGTCCTTACAAATGAACAGGGTTCCTCTTTATATACTAGAGGAATCCTAAATAAGGTATAACTCTAATTTCTGAAACAAAATACATGATTGATATCAATAATCGTTATGGGTTCTGTCAATCCCGAGATTCTCGTCGAGATTTGTAGTCAATTGCGGATATATCGTTCTTTCGTTACTCGATGTCAATTTTGCTCGATCTCGATCCCGCAATCTCTGTGTTCTTCGAGCTCGATCTTGCTTCGATATAGACTTAATCTCGAGGCAGACCCTCGAGCCCATAAAATCGGACGCGGTTGATTTATCCGTATACAGATAGTCCCCACGTTTCTTAGAATGAAAAGATAAGAAACAATTTGAGCCTTGATTCCTCTATACTTCGATCATGACTTTGTTTCCATGACGTAGGCGATGGATGTGACTGAAACGTCCTATTGGTTCGTGTTCCCCAAACACCATCAATGCATGTTAGTTGTTGGTCGACCAGTAGTGATATCGAACCGTCGTCACAAGCCTATAAATACCACCTCTTTTGTTGATTCAAACTTTACTGTGCTTCAACTATAAACTCTTAATTTCTCAATTCTCCTCATCTTTCTCTCATCTCCACTCATTACGTCAATGTTGCTTTTATCGGAGCCTCCAATTTTAAACCTTCTTTCTACTTCCTCCATATACACAAATGGAAAAAACCTCCAAAATTATGCCGCAAAAGGAAAAGGCACCGTCTTCCTATTCCCGGTCGGCCGGTGATACGACGCCGGTAGAACCGGCCCCTCATGAATTCGTTCCTGGCCCATGCATCCTTAAAAATGACTTTAAACTCGAGAACCCCTCTTCGGTGCCGTGCCAATGCGAACACATGTCGATGTACATGTGTTCGATTTCTAAGGCCATGTCGATGCTATGAAAAAGGAATGGAAATGGGGTTCAGAGGTAGTGGTGCACATTCCTACACCTGAAGAAAACATCACCACACACGTGAAGGGGTTCTTAAGTGTTTACACTTACCCCTTCACACTAGGTCCCGTTGACCCGGTGATTTTCAACTTCTGCATGAGGTACAAAGTCACCCTCGGTCAGCTCCATCCTTCACTTTGGCGCATAGTGATTATGTTGCACTTCTTCTCCAACGAGGACGGAGGGTTTGAGTTTACTTTGAATCATCTTATACGGTTGTACCGTCCTCGACTCTATCGAGGGATATTTAAGCTTCACTATCGAGTAACAAAGACTCTATTCTCGAGCATCGACGAGGATAAAGATCGAGGCTGGATGAGACGATTCATACGGGTGAGGACCTGTGATATAATATCGAAGGAGAAGATGTTGTTCCCTGAGGAATGGTTCCTCAAACGTAAGTGGATTTTTATTTTTCGATTTTCGTGTTTCTTTTGATTTTGTCTCACATTTTCCCTTAATCGTGCAGCTATCACTTGGATGCCTCATGTGGTGCCTGATTTCGAAGACTAGATCCACAAGCTCGCCTCTACTTCGACTCGTGTTGAACGAGCGTGGAGGGATTTGTCCAAGGGTAGGTAGGAGGCCAAGAACCATGGTAAGGGTCTCTTCTTACATACTCCGAATTAATTACATTCTTTCTTTATTACTAATCTTTCCTCATGTAGGTCTGACCAAGCATGACATTCTGAGGCCTTCGAGTAAAGGAGGAGAAGCCAAGTCCCCTACTCCGAGGCCGGATAAGGATAAGAAAAGAAAGGATCTCCCGCAAACCGTAGTCTCCAAACCCAAATCTCGAAGGGTGAGGAGAAAAGAGGTCGCTCTCTCGGTGGACACGGTCCAAAAGTTGAGAGATCAGGATGAGAAAGAAGAAGAAGAGACTTCGGCATTGATGGCCCCCCCGGGAAGGCTGTCAAGGTCGCCCCACATTCCGAGATGCCACCTGTTATAACCAAGCCTCGTATCGAGAAGGCTTCGAAGAAAAATTCGGGGGTGAACCCTGGGTCTCCTGAGGTCGAGATGGTTTCTTGATCAACAACTTCTACACCGGATTGGGCCGGTTCCGAAGCTCAGAATATCAGACAGAGAGCCCCGAGCAAGTCGCTTGGGGCCCTGACAATAGGTCAACTACCTCCAATGTTGGTTTTTCTGAAGAGGCAATAATGGAATCTTTTTGTTTGTATGAGGGAAAGTCCCCGAGTTTGAAATCCGTTCGAGACTTTATCTCAGGGGTGGCCTTTCGAACTGGTAGATTTTTTATCTTTAATAACCAAGTTCGCATAAATCTTGAGTTTTGGGATAAAATAAACCCTTAGGTTTTTATCAATGATTGGTAAGTTTTTTGAGCTTGCAACAGTATACCCCTTAGGATTTTTGGGTGAACCTACGAGATATGATTGACTTTTATTCGAGCTAGGAAAAACGGAACCCTTGGATTCGAATCGAGTGAGAACGAGGTCTCGAACTTTAATTGTATCAGCCCTTAGGCTCTTTTAAATTGTCCCTTAGGCTCTTAAGGTTGGGCCAATTCGGACTCTAAAAATGGCTATTACTTTAATTGTGTCTTAACGTGTTTGTGTTAAGATAATATGATACCCCTTGATGTTTTTTTGAAGGCTGATATTATCGAAGCCTTTAAATTATTCGAGAGCCAATTTTATCGAAACCCTTTTTTTATTTGCTTTGCCGATGGTAGCCTTATTTAACCGATTTTTGAAAGTATTTGAAGGCCATTTGTTTATAGCAGAAGTCGGACGTCTCCGAGCCGCGTTATTTTGGCCGTAGCCTTTAATATGGCCATAGCCTTCGGGTATGTCTCTTGGACTTTTTTGTTTATAACACTTCAAACTTGTTCGAATTGTCAGTCCTCGAGTATGGTGGCCTTGGCCTATATATCGAGGGGTGCCTCTTTGAGGTCTTATAATTTCAAACTTAGATAGCTCGAGTGCAGAGTCCCCGAGTGTTCGAGGTATGCTTGTACTTGGCCCTAGAGCCATTTTTCACAAGTGCTAGTTTTGCACAATAGATCAGAATCATGATTCATATAGTAGAAAATTTACTTCGAAACATGAGATGTTCGAGAAAAGAGAATGCTTCTTTGAATAATTTATGCATGCGTACATATTTTGTTTTCAGGACTCGGCTAATCTATATTGACACGGTTCATTCGACCGTTTGGCCCATTACAAAATTCTTCCTATCGGGACGCATTAATACTAGGTATTCATAACATCCAAGGGTGATGCCCCCCAGTATTCGAGGTTGATTGAAAATAATCCTTGGATACTGTTGACTTATCCTTAGGTAGCACATAGTTGTTTCCTCGTTAAAAAGCTCGCTGGAAAAATCCATTTGGGATAAAAACCGGTCTAAGGGGAAAAGAGTGCAGCACGTACTTTAAAACCTGAGGTATCTATTTCTTGGATCGAACTCCTGCAATGAGTTAGTTTCGAATATTTATGTAAATGAAAGAAAAAGGAAAGTCATACCTTAGCAATAGTATCACTTAAGGAGCGATATGTTCCAGTTGTTCGACAATGGTTCACCGTTCATTGTTCCGAGTTTGTAAGATCCTTTCCCGACTATGTCGAGGATTTGGTTGGGTCCTTCTCAGTTAGGACCGAGTTTCCCTTCATTAGGGTCTTGAGTGTTGATGGTGACTTTTCTTAGTACCAAGTCCACGATTCTGAAATGTTGAAGGTTAGTTCTTCTATTGTAGTATCTCTCAATTAGTTGCTTTTGTGCTTCCATTCGAACGAGTGCAGCTCCTCGTCTTTCATCTAACAACTCGAGGCTGGTGCTCATGGCCTCGTGGTTTGATTCCTCTGTTGCATATCGAAATCTGGCACTGGGTTCTCCGACTTCGACCGGTATCAAGGCCTCGGAGCCATATATTAAGGAAAACGGAGTTGCTCCGGTACTAGACTTCGATGTTGTCCGGTACGCCCATAGAACCTTGGGCAATTTTTCTCTCTACTTCCCTTTGGCTTCATTTAGCCTTTTCTTCAAGTTTTGGATAATAGTCTTGTTTGTTGATTCGACTTGTCCGTTTCCACTAGGGTGATACGGTGTTGATAGTATCCTCTTTATTTTGTGATCTTCGAGGAATTTCGTTACTTTGCTATCGACGAACTATTTTCCATTATCACATACTATTTCTGCGGGTATCCCGAATCGACATGCGATGTGATCCCATATAAAGTCGATCACTTATTTTTCCCTAACTTTTTCGAAGGCCTGTGTTTCAACCTATTTAGAGAAATAGTCAGTCATAAATAATATGAACTTAGCTTTACCTGGGGTCAATGGCAGAGGGCCGACAATGTCCATTACCCATTTCATGAATGTCCATGGGGATAAGACCGAATGAAGTTGTTCACCGGGCTAGTGGATCATCGGTGCAAACCTTTGACATTTATCGCATCTTCGAATGAACTCCTTAGAGTCTTTTTCCATGCTATCCCAATAATATCCTGCTTTGATGATCTTTCGAACTAGTGACTCGGTGCCAGAGTGGTTCCCACAAGTGCCTTCATGGATTTCTTGTAGAACATAGTAAGTGTCTCGCGGTCCTAAGCATACCTCTAATGGACCATCGAACGTCCTCCTGTAAAATGTTCCATCTTCGTCTAATATTAATCGAGCGGCTTTGGTCCGTAAGGCCCTCGATTCTTTTGGATCCGACGGAAGTTTCCCATTCTTCAAATATTTGGTGTATTTGTTTCTCCAGTCTCAAGTCAGACTTGTAGAGTTTATTTCAGCATGTCCTTCCTCGATCACAGACCTCGAGAGTTGGATGACAGTCCCCGAGCTAATCTCATCCTCTTTGACCAATGACCTCAAATTGGCGAGTGCATCGGCCTCGATGTTTTTCTCTCGAGGGATGTGTTGTAGGGTCCATTCTTTAAAACGATGCAAGGTTACCTGCAATTTGACTAAGTGCCTTTGCATCCTATCCTCTCGAACTTCGAAGGTTCCATTTACCTGGTTTACCACCAATAGCGAGTCGCACTTAGCTTCATTTACTTCTGCCCCCAAGCTTTTAGCTAGCTCGAGACATGCAATCATGGCCTCATACTCGGCCTCGTTGTTAGTCAATTTGGCAGTTTTAATGGATTATCTAATAACATTGCTCGTAGGCGATTTCAAAACATTACCGATCCCGGACCCTTTCACATTCGAGGAACCGTCTCCGAAGAGGGTCCATACCACCGATGAAGTACTCGATTTAAGTAGAAGTTCCTTCTCCACTTCGGGTGCGAGAGTTGGCGTAAATTCGGCCACAAAGTCTGCTAAAATTTGAGACTTAATGGCCGTTCGGGGTTGATATTCGATATCATACCCGCCAAGTTCGATGGCCCATTTGGCCAATCGGCCTGATACTTCAGGCTTTTGCAAAACATTTCGGAGTGGATAAGTGGTGATCACACATATGGGATGACACTTAAAATATGGCTTTAATTTTCTAGATGTGCTTATTAATGCAAGTGCCAATTTCTCTAAGTGTGGATACCTAGTTTCACCATCTCCTAAGGTCCGACTTACGTAATAAACAGGAAACTACGTACCTTGTTCTTCTTGAACCAACACACCACTTACCGCTATCTCGGATACTGCCAAGTATAGGTTTAGCTCCTCATCTGCCTTTGGAGTGTGGAGCAAAGGTGGGCTCAATATGTATCGTTTCAATTCCTCCAATGCTTGTTGGCATTCCGGGGTCCATGTAAATCATTATTCTTTTTTAGTAAGGAAAAGAACTTGTGGCTTCGGTCTGATGACCTCAAAATGAATCGGCCAAGGGCAGCTATCCGTCCGGTTAGCCTTTGAACGTCTTTCACGTTGTCCATGATGGTGATGTCCTCGATGGACTTAATCTTATCGGGGTTGATCTTGATTCCCCGATTTGACACCATGAAGTCGAGGAGTTTTCCCGAGCTGACCCCGAAAGCACACTTTTCGGGGTTAAGCTTCATGTTGTACTTCCTCAAGATTTTGAATATCTCCTTCAAATGAGTCAAATGGTCCTCTAGGCGCAGGGACTTAACTAACATATAGTCAATGTAAACTTCCATTGATTTACCTATTTTTTCTTCGAACATCTTGTTAACTAGGCGTTGATATGTAGCTCCCACATTTTTTAGCACGAAAGGCATTACATTATAACAATAGGTCCCCGACTTAGTGATAAAAGAAGTTTTTTCTTGATCCTCTGGGTCCATCTGGATCTGATAGTACCCATAATAAGCATCAAGAAAGGTAAGAATATCGTGGCCAGCCGTGGCATCGATCATTCGGTCGATGTTAGGAAAAGGAAATGAGTCTTTTGGACATGCTTTATTCAAGTCCTTATAGTCTACACACATTCTAAGTTTATTCCCCTTTTGGGGGACTACGACTACATTGGCTAACCATTCAGGATATTTTACCTTCCGAATGGACCCTATATTGAGAAGTTTGGTTACCTCGTCCTTGATGATGGCGTGCTTTAACTCGGACTGGGGCCTTCTTTTTTGCATTATCGGTCTAAACTTGGGATCCATGATCAGACGATGAGTTGTTATCTCTCGGGGTCAACCCCGTTCCCAAGTATACCTTTCGTTCGGGTAGATACTCGATCAGTATCACATGTTCCATCTCTTCGACCGTTGACTTGGTTGCGTCTGATTCTTCAGGAACCATGAAAGTTCGAGGGGTGAGAAAATCCTCTTCTTCTTCCTCGATTACTTTTTTCTCCGATTCGGTCGAGACTGGGAGCGGTGATTGATATTTGGTCTTCTGCTTATCTTTGGTGCTCGATTTTCCCAAGGTCGAAGGTGTTGATATCGGTGTCACCTCATCAACTGCAAACATTTCCTTTGCAGTGTGTTGTTCCTCGTAAACTATTTTCACACCATCCGCCGTTGGGAACTTCATCATTTGGTGAAGGGTCGACGGTATTGCCCTCATGTTGTGGATCCATGGACTTCCGAGCAGTGGATTGTATCTCATGTCGCCTTGGATGACATGGAATTTTGTGTATTGGATTGTCCCAGCTACATTTACTGGTAGGATTATCTCCTTCTTCGTTGTTTCACTAGCCATGTTGAAGCTATTTAGGACCTAAGATGCAAGTACAATTTGGTCTAGCAAGCCGAGCCGCTCTACGACCCTCGATCTAATTATGTTTGTTGAGCTACCTGGATCCACTAGAACACGTTTAACTTGAATTTTATTTAACAAAATAGAAACTACTAGGGTGTCATTGTGCGGTTGAGAGATGCCTTCTACTTCTTCGTCATTGAACGATAGAGTGCCTCGGGGCATATAGTCTCGAGTTCGTTTTTCTCTGGTGATCGACACCTTGGTGCATTTGAATATAGGTCTTTGTGGGATGTCGACCCCATCGACGATCATGTGAATAACATGTTGAGGTTCTTCTTGCTCGTTCTTTCTGTTGGCGTCTCTTTCCCTGAAGTGATTTTTGGCTCGATCACTGAGGAACTCTCGAACATGGCCCTAGTTGAATAATTGAGCTACCTCCTCTCTCAACTGTCTGGAGTCTTCGGTCCTATGGCCATGGGTGCCATGATACTTGCACATTAAGTTTGGATTCTTTTGGGAGGGATCGGTCTGTATAGGCATGGGCCACTTGGTGTCTTTGATCCTTCCGATAGACAATACAATCCCCAATGCATCGCCACTGAAAATTGTACTCCGATAATCGAGGCGCTTCTGTGGGATCTGCATATTTGTCAAAGCCAGTTTTACTCATTAGTCCCCGAGAATTATGCCCTACGTCACCCCTTCGATTTTTCTGGGCGGAGTTTCATCCTGAACCACTATTCCTTCGTTCTGAAACATACGGTTGATACCAATCTTTATTCGCCTTTATTCTCTATCAATATCTCTCTGGTTTTTACCTGTCGATTGGTTTGGATCTACTAAACCTGAAGGGGCTCCCAATTGGGCGTCCTTGTCACACCCCTTTTTATCACTCCTCACTAAACCTTCTTAAAAATATTAAAAAGATTTGTAAAGCTCAAAAGGATTTTCAAATTGAAAGTGACAAAAATTGTGTTCAAAAGGACTTTTTAGAGTCGCCACCTGACATTTAATTTCAGTGTATCAGGTTACCGTTTTTAGAAATATTTTTTCCTTTTAAAACACTTTAGACTCCAAAACTAAGTCTGCATTAGAGTTCTAGGTAAGGGATTTCATTTGACTCGGGGAGAAGGTGTTAGGCATTCCCCGAGTCCCATAAATGTCACAGTTGCGTACTCGATTCTAGTTGGCTTTTAAAATAGTCAAATTGACGTAAAAATAAACACAGAAAAGAAAAATAAACACACAAGAGGCTCGAGGTCAGTCCCACCTAATAAAAGAAAAATAAAAATAAAAATAGAAATACTATGAGTTCTACTTTCATCCTCCAAATACAAATACTTCGGGGATACCCCAGATAAAAATATATACAATGTCTACGGGGCATTCCCCTGAATATGAACTACAGGGAACAACCTTTCGCCTCAAATAAAAGTAATAAAACCTAATGTTTGCCTACCCGAGTGATGACGGCCTAAACATGCTGCTAGCGATTAAATTAGTAACGCAAAATAAAGAATTGACAAAATCATTCACAACTCAAATCGTTGTAATTTCTAGTTCTCTGCCATGACTATCTATGTTTCTAAAATTCTTTCACGAATCCATGCCTATTCTCAATTGTACGATGACGTCCAAATTACTTACCAAAAACAGAATGTTTCCACAAGTAATCACATGATAGAAAATTCATATTTAACTTTCAGTCCAACATCTCCAAAACCAATTCACAAACAAATCATATAGTTCACAAAACTAAGTAAATACAATAAACTAACTAATTTGTGTTTGTTCCCATATACTGCATCAATGAGAACTTTAATATAAATTAACCAACTTAAGAAAGCTTTAAACAAATAATCAAACAAGTAGAACAATCACACGACAATCATAACCGTTGAAGCCTAATAACGATGAAACGGAGAGGAAATTTAAAATTAGAGTAAGAAACTGACCTCAAAGATTGACAGCCTTTCCCGTTACACTAGCGGCATATGAGTGCAAACTCGGACCGAAAAACCTCAACTCGAACAAGGCATCTCATCACAACTCCATTTTTTCTTCTTGTAATTTGTTGGAAAAGGGAGGCCGGCGGCAGTGAGTTGAAGAGGGATAGGGTCGCCGACGGCCATCCAACTGCTGTTGGTTTAAGGGGTGGCGGTTGTCTTTCTCTTTAGGGTTCTTAGGGTTTTTCCTTCTTTTTTTTAGATCAACGAGAATATCGGAAGCATGATATTAAGCCAAAATAGCAAAAGAAAGGGAGAAATATACCTCGAACAGATCTAAAATTTGATTATGTGACAGTTTGACAATCCTAAGCAACGGAACCACGAACCTCGACTCCGAAAACCCACGGACAGGCTACGATTTTCCTGTTGCGCTTCGGATATAGAAGGTTGGACCACTCTCTGAGCCAACTGGATTTTTCCGAAGAAGGGAATGGACGGAAATAGGCAGAAGTTCGACGGTTGTGACGTGAGGAGGAAAAGAGAAAAGAAAAGCGGATAGCGTTGGCCACGCTTACTCGCTAGTGGTAGCGGCGACGATAGGGGGAATATCAGATCAGTTGTCGCTATCCGTTCTTCACTCTCTGTGCATTATCCTTCAGATCTATCGGCTACTCCCTCTTTTCTCTCACTCTCTATCACTTTTTCGTCCATTCCCCCTCCATGTTCATGTACGTGAGTGTGTGTGTTTATATGTGAGTGATAGGGCGCAGCTGGTTGGTTTCTCTACTAGGGTTAGCTGGTTCTTTAGGGGTGAAGAAGAAGGAGCGGCGACCGGAGAGGTGGGTAAGAATATGGGTGGGCAGCGGTTGGTGTTGTTTAGAGGACATAGGGCGTGTGAAGAAGAAGAAAGGTCAGCCTTGGCGCGGCGAAAGTGATGGCGGGTTGAGGGTGGCGGCTGGTGGAGAGATGAGGGGTGGGGAATGGGTGAGAGTCTTCTAGATTCAGGGAAAAGATCAAGAAAGTTTGGGGTCTTTAGGTTAGTAAAGGGTAAAGGAGGTTGGGTTTTGGGGTTAATGGGCTTTCAATTTCCTAACTAAAACCCACCTTCTTCTAAAGTAATATAAGGAAAAAATATAAAATAGTTCCTAATTGATCTTAATAAACTATTAATATAAATTTAATAATTAAAAGTGAAACTATTTTTGATATTTTTTAAAAAGATTACATTAAAATAAAATAGGTTCAAAGTAATATATCTTTCGAAGAATACCTAATACGTGAATTAAATAGAAAAGTGAAACTATTTTTATTTTCGAATTTTATGTTCTACTATTAGATAAAAAGTGAAAAATAGACTAAATCCTATCTTGCACGGGTCAAAAATTACGTGCTTACAGCTGCTCCTCTTTGCTCAGAAACTCGAAGAATTTTTTAGCAAAGAACAATAAGCAATGTAATTGATTTATGACCCGACGCGTATTCATAACGAAACAAAGATGGACAAGAGATTGTGACCGAGCCCTGATATCTAAGCTGCCTACATATCCTTGGCTATAAAGGAATCATGCCACGTGTAGTTCAGAAGTGAGAAGAGCGATGGAGTATACCGAGGTGGAGAGACGATTGAGGTGTCGTCCAGGTTTCGGTTCGCGGCTCCTGCCATTACATTGTTAATTAAAAGCAAAAATTACAGCGAAAATAAAAGAAAAATACAAGATCATATCTACTCTTCCTTGAGTCTCCACTTGATCCCTCAACATGAAAATGAATATCCACCCCGTTCTTCAGGTGGGCATCCTGCTGACTTGAATTTGAAGAAAACTGGAAGTTGACCCTATTCTTCAGGCGGGCACCCTGCTGCTTGTACTTAAATAAACTTGAACTTGGAGTAGACTTGAGCTTGCAAACCTTGTCCTTCGATCAGCTCGTACTACTTCTGATTTGACTTAAAGATTGGAGGTTGACCCTATTCTTCAGGAGGGTTCCTGTTGCTTCTGACTTAAACTTGAAACTGAAACTTGACCCTGTTCTTCAAGAGGGCTCTTGATGCCTCTTGAACTTGAAAATTGAAAGTTTACCCTATTCTTCAAGCGGGCTCCTGATGCCTCTTGAACTCGAAAATTGAAAGTTGACCATGTTCTTCAGGCGGGCTCCTAATGCCTCTTGACCTTGAAAATTGAAAGTTGACCCTTGTTCTCCATATAGGTGCCTGCAATCACAACAAAACAGACAAAACAAAGAAAATTTTCTGCCTCAGTTTGTACCAGGAACATTTGTGAGTGTTAGTTGAATCCTATTTTTCAGGAGGGTCCTGAAAACTTAAATCAAATCCCATTATCCAGGAGGGTCCTGAAAATGAACTTACCTGAGCCATGCTCTCTTCCTAGAAGATCCTTGCAGAAAGAACAACATTCCTTAACCCAGAACCATACTTTCCTTATGGAGGATCCCTGCAGATCGAACAAATTTTTTTGCCCCTGTTTCAAACAAATGAAATCTTGTTAGTTTGAAAATGTGGTGGTTAGTTTGTGGCATTATTGCTGAAGGTGTCCTCTTCTGCAACTGTCATGCTTCAGGCTAACAAAGAATTATTTGACCTTCTGATGAATTTTGACCACAAAACCCCCTGAATGACCCAAACTAGGAAGTGTGTCTCCTAGGGATGAACTCAAACGACACAAACTAAGAAGTGCGTCTCCTAGGGATGAACTTAAATGACCAAAACTAGGAAGTGCGTCTCCTAGGTTTGAGATTGAGCTTGAGGAAACTATAAACTAAGTCTGACTGAACTAAAAGTTGACCTTATTCTCCAGGCGGGACCCCTGAACTCAAGAAAAACTAGAGATTAAAACTTAAGGAAAACTAACAATTGACCCTATTCTCCAGGCGGGACCCCTAAACTTAAGAAAACTAAAGACTAACAACTGGAGGAAATTAAAACTGACCCTATTCTTCAGGCGGGACTCCTGAACTTAAGGAAAACTAAGACTAACATCTTAAGAAAACTTAAAAACTGACCTTATTTTCTAGGCAGGACCCCTGAACTTAAGAAAGGTAAAGATTAACAACTTTAAAATTGAAAATCTCCAGGCGAAACTCTTGAACTAAAGGAAAGCTAAAGATTAACAACTTAAAAATTGAAAACTAACCCTATTCTCCAGGCGGAACTCCTGAACTAAAGGAAAACTATATATTAACAACTTAAGAAAAATTAGAAAACTTACCCTATTCTCCAGGCGGGACCCCTGAATTCAAGAAAACAAAAGATTAACAACTTAAAAAAACTAAGACATGATCCTATCTCCAGGCGGGACCCCTGAACTAAAGTAATGCTAAAGACTCTTCCGATTAGGGAGACTAACTAGGAGGTACGATTCTTCTCAACTATGTCAAATTCTTGAGAGGTGATGATCTTCTCAACTAGGGGATGCCTAGGAGGTAAAAACACATTCTCGAACAGCCTTTGTGCTGACAAAATTGGGCATGACACCTGAAAGGTTCAAGCTTCCAAGCTTTGATTTGGGCACAATCTTTGTCCCTATTTCAAACAAAGAAAACTTGTGAGTTTAAAATGTGGTGGTTGGTTCGTGGCCTTGACTTTGAGGGCGATTACTCCTGTACTTTCCATGATTAACCTTGGGTTTCGACTCGGAAGCCCCTGCTTGTTATTGGCTAACCACTTTTCTGCCAAACCTTACCACAGAAAACGCCTCTGATCTATTCGAGCCCTATACCATTTTCTATTACATCTTGCTCGTGAATTGACATTTTTGGACCTTTGCATTTCACATGAATCCCAAAGCACGTCAATTGTTATCAAATCAGTGCGCATATTGTTCTTTCCTGACTTATGCCACTATGATGTGCTAGCCAGATTCCGCTCAGTGCAATTGGAAAGCTAGTAGCAAATTTTGAAGTCATTTCTCACTTGTTCTGACCAAATGGACTCAAAAAGAGGACTTGAACAAAGCAAGAGGAACAAAGTAAGGGACAATGGAAAGAGATGATATCTAACAAGACAATTACAAAGTAGAAACTTATCAGATGTGGACACCAACTCTAATGACCATGACATGCATTTTTGGATTAAGCAGCCTAATCTGTCAAGCAAGTCTAATGTTCAACTCTTGTTATACCTCTATGCCGAGAAACTAGGCTTCAATGCTCCGATTATCCTATCTGATTCACGATCGTTATCGACTTGTAGTGCCAAGGGTTTTCACTATCAAGCCTCTCTTATTTTGCTCTTTCTCTCAACTCACTGTCGCCTTATGGTGCCTGTGAAGGTTTTCACCAATAAGACTCTCATTTTGTTCTTTTCTTCTTATTTCCTCTGATTCTGCAGATGACAAGGCATTAATCATGGTAAAAATATCATATGCCCTTGGCATGCCTAACTCGACACTCTTAAAGATTATCTGGGAGGTCTTTTTTGGACTATAATGTGGCTTTTAGACAAGGTTAGAAAGAAAGGATATCATAAAGGCCCAAATAACTAAGACAACAGGGTTAATTTATTTACAACTTTTGGAATCCATTTTAGACTTTGCCCCAGTTTCTAAAACAAGAGTACTTGATTTTTTTTTAGATGGAATTTCTAAGAAGAACTGCCCCACTCAGACTTCGTGGGATTATGAAATATTTTATTTGGTGCGACCAAACCATAAGGCTGCCTACGTATCTTGTGGTGACAAGAATCAGGTCGAACGTAGTTCAAAAGACTACTCTTTGTTGCTGATATTTTCTTTTCTTTTTTTTTTCCTTCTTTTTTTTTTTTTTGAAATTTTCTTCTAGAATAAAGTTTCTAAAACAAACCTTATGGGGCATATTTTTTTTATGACTCTAACTCGATTCCAAAAGAGGGGAGGTCAAGAAATATAGCATAGGCTCAAAAGGGGTACCGAATGGTGTAAAGTGTTTGGGTAGCTGAAAGAGGGCCTCCCAATCCCTGAAAATGCCAAGTACAACACATGCAACTTGAGGATGAAAAAGGAAGAAATTCTCATCATTTCTTTTGCAACTTTGGCATTGATATCACTGATATGCCTTCCACTTTTCTCTAGTGCCTTGTCAAGTACATAACTCTCATTGTGTGATCTCTTCTTCACAATGGATGTGCTCCATAAATTTGGAGCAAACTCTCTTGGTTTTATCTTGTAACTTGAGATACACTTGAACTCAAAGTTGTTTACTTAAAATTGCCTAGGACGCACTCTCTTGTGACAATTTCCTATCGTCCTCTTAACTCCCCATACTATCTGCCCCAGTTTCACACAATTCGGGCTTTAAATGATCTCAAAATGTCCAAATCTCTACTTGTTTCCCTCAAATGTCTTTGTCACCTTCGAAACTTGTTTCATTGCTTCATGATTAGACTAAGTTTCAAGACCAGGCTGAGAATTGCGCGTGCATGTCATGTCACTAGAGTTAGCATGAAAATACCTATAAAAGGAAAAGAGAACTAAACAAAAACTGACTAGAACTAACAGAAAATAAGAGATTGCATTAGATAGACGGTGAAAGGGGTTGAACAACAAAATAAGCAAAATAAACTAGGGTTACAACCCTGAAATAAACCTAGACAACACTAAACGAGTTACTCCGGCTAAACGGACTAAGAAAAATAAAAGGATAGAAGGGCTTGAGTCACAAGACAATATCCAGATTGCAACCCTGAAATAACCCGGACAACAGAAATGACAAAAAAATAAACCACCAAGACTCCCCCTGACTAGCCAAGAAATGAGCATCTTTCCAATTACCAAGCCCGATATCTTAGCCACTGAGTCACACATCGACATTACTAGGACCTTCACAAGTCTCCATCACATTGACCTCAGCGGATTGCTTTTGGGTCCTTTTTGCCAACTCGTTCTTAAGATCAACTTCTGGAACCGAGGCTGATAGCACTGATAATTTCAGGACAAGTGTCCCTCCAAGGAGATCAGAAGAGTTCTCATATTCCTTTTCAACACAAATCATGCCCACCATATTCATCTCATTATGAACAGGCAATGTACTTTGGCTAGTATCCGCTGCATCTGGATTTTGCACGGTAATATCACCTGCGTCAATAAGCTTCTGGAATGCTATTTTCAGATGCCAACACTTTTCTATACTGTGCCCCGGGTAATTAGAGCAATATGCGCACCTTTGAAAAATATCAAAATTCTTTGGCAGGGGATTCAACATTTTTATGTGAATCGACTTCAACATGTCCAATTGCCTCAACCTTTGGAACAAACTAGCATATGATTCTCCAATGAAAGACTTTTCTCTTTGCTGCTGCCTTTTCATTTTGTACTACGGCCTCGGTTGGAACCTCTTGCAGGTAGGTGGTTGACATGCTTGAGGAGGCGAGTAAGACATTTGTGGAGGTGGTGCAGGCTATTACGGGTCCTGTGGATGTAGAGCATATGACGGTGCATTATGGATAGAGTAGTGGGCAGGTGAGGTATGACTTTGGGGATTTTGTGGAGAGAAGTAGCATTAGGGAGGACTATCTGGAGTACTTGGATATTCATGGGGTCGGTATTGAGGCTGAAAGCTTTTAGCAAGAACGCCTACTGAATCCATTCGTTGGCGGGGCTCAACAACATCTTTTTTGTTTCTCTTTCTCCACCCCAAGTTCACTGAGATATTCTGAATGCCTTCTGTAGTATATTTCAATGCAGAATAGCTAATGATTTTTCCTGACTTGATTCCTTCTTCTACCATATCCCCCATTTTTACCACATCATTGAAAGGTTTACCCAAAGCAGGGATCAAATGACTGAAGTAGGTGGGTACCTGAGCTTGTAGGAAAAGCTTAACCATTTCTTCTTCATCAACCGGAGGACTGACTCGGGCAGCTTGTTCCCTCCATCTGAGTCCATATTCCCTGAAGCTCTCATTGGACTTCTTTTCCATCTTAGAAAGGGAGGAGAGGTCTGGGATAATGTCTATATTGTACTGAAAGTTTCGAACAAAATCTTGAGCCATGTCATCCCATGAATACAACTAACTGACATCTTGATGTGTATGCCATTCCAAGGCTGACCCACTCAAGCTCTCACTGAAATACGCCATCAGCAACTCATCTTTCCCTCCAAAACTTCTCATTTCACTGCAATAACCCCTCAGATGGGCTACTGGATCTCCACATCCGTTATACAAGTTAAACTTTGGAATTTTAAACCCCCGCGGGTATATGAACATCAAGGATCATACACAAGTCATTGTAAGACACATTAATATGATTCCCCCTCCTTTGTATGTTCTTTAAGGATTGCTCTGTACCTTTGAGCTTTCTGGATATCTCATCTCGCTCTTCATTCCTTGTGAACTTTTCATTCTCAACATGAGGCTCATTCTGAGAGGTATGATTATATAAGTCTGGGACCTGGTGGGCCAGCTAGGGGGGGGGGGGGGGGGTTAGTATTGAGCATCAAGAGGGTTGAACTGGTGTTCACTGTTGGATCTGAGGAGAGGTTGTTGAGAAGTTGTGATCGTTGAGGTAGTAGATATGACAGGAGGGATATTTTTTGGAAAGGTAGTTGGAGGACGAATGATGGAGCTACTAGGGAGGTTGGGAAAGCTGTGATAAGCGGGAAAATCTGTAGAGTATGGTAGATGATCTAACACTATGTCTGGAGTTTGGGTAAGAGTAGCATCTAGGAAGCTAGGTGGTGGAGGGGATGGTGCCTTCCCAGCCATCCAAGTCTGATACATGCCCGTCATGTGTTGTCTTAACATCCTTAACTCTTCAACCAACCCAGTGTCCTGTTCTACCGATTGCTTTCGGGTACCAGTATCAACCAACTCAACTCCGTCGTCGTCTGCCATTGCCTTTTGACTTTATGTTGTAGGAAAGATTTACCAGTTTAAAAACCACAAACCAACCACCCTTCTGCTATAATGAAGATAACAAAGAGGAGCAAAATGAAGTCATCATGTTAGCGTTAGGGTACGAAATGACTTCGAGGGTACGAAGTTCATATGGAATCATCCCAATTTTACTCTCCTTGCCCTTCCTCTCTTGCGCTCCTTGATTTGCTCATTTCATTCCTCTCTTTTCTTTATGATTATCGCTCTTTTCTTGCATCTCACAATTTCATCTCGTTTTTCACATCCCACAGCTTCATCTTTTTTTTTAATTTTAAAAAAATGATTTGATCAAACCCTATGTAGGTTGCATACGTATCATGTTCCACATGAATCAGAACAAGCGTAGTTCTGGAAAAGTGATGGATAAAAATAAACTAAACAAACAAGACTCTTTTTGGATTTTTCATTTATAACTTTTTTTTTGTTTTCAAATACAAATGGGAAGTACGATGACAAAAGACTCGGTAAACTCTTACACTACCTAAAAGGCTCAAAACTACTAGACACGACAAGAAAATAAAAGAAAACACGAGAACAGACTCAAAATATAAAAAGTCTCTTCAAACAAGTTCCCAAATGTAATGGTCCTGGGGTATCTGTCATGCTCGAGCTCTGGTTCATGGATCCATACCTGAATGAGAAAAGTAAGACCAAATAGATTAGTGACTCAAGACACTATGCGATGCAATGACACCTTCTATTGGACACATGCAAGGCATGATTAGGCTATTTTTGCAAAATGACTTACGTGGCCAAGGGTAGCTACTAGTGCAAACTCAACAAAGGACGACCTCTAAAACATGAAAACACCTCACGAAGGCCCATAAACTCTCAGGAATCGCGGTCCCTGAAATTGCTTTGTGAAAATTACCACACTTTGCATAAATGGCCTATGTGGCCGAAAAATGGCTAAACATGAAAATTCAATAGTAATGGACCTTAGACAGACAGGACACCTTGTTAACAATCCACTTTTGCAAAAAATATTCCTATTTTGCAAAAACGGCCGACGTGGCCGAACGTGGCTAAACATTCAAGATTTGGTTAAGACCCCGCGAAGCCAAGAAACTAAGACTCACTAGGAAGACCGGA
>ML391789.1:0-13909 GCA_005239525.1 Nicotiana knightiana | reverse complement strand
ACCACCCCCCCCGAAAGACGAGAATCAGGTTCGCATAGTTCGGACGATTGGATACAGGAGAGAATTTTAAAAAAAAGACTGATTGGAGAAACATATTTTTGCCTTTTTTTGAAAATGATGAAACATGTAAAATCTTTTTGGATTTTATTTTATCTTTTATTTTTATTTTCTTTTTTTTTAAATGATGGGAAAGTGCAAAATCTTTTTGGATTTTTCATTTTCATTTTTTTTTTCTTGAAAAAATTGTGAAAGATAAATATAACCAAGCCCTACTTGCTTCATTTTCACCCTTCTTTTCCAAATATCAGTCCGCCAAATGACCTTTCTACCCTCAAAGATGCAACATGTATCACATAGGGATGATTGAATGTTCTATTGGGCCATGGGCCCACTTAATACAATTTGGATAGGCTTCCTACGAAGGAACACGGTACCTAAGACCGATCCCTACTAAGTCACAATAATATTATGCAAATAAAAATGACCTAAAAGATGACCTACGTTTGGGATTCACTAACAAGGCAATGCGGGGGAGCGTATGGTCGATGGTGGCTGCTCAAGCTTTCCACCCACTCCATACGTCCGATGGCCCCCCTCCTAAAATAAGGGCGACTCAACAAAGAGTTTGTGTACGTGACGCGTACTACGAGACTTTTTGCAGAAAGAATTGACTCAGAGTTATGCAAATGATGACAATCATAAAGCAGTAACACATAAAGGAAAAACCGTAAAAAATAAACAACAAGCGAATAAAATGACATAAACAAAATAAAAATCAGATAAAGCAAATAAAACACATAAAGACCTCAACTGAATATTCTAAAAAGCCAACAAGATCAAGTACCAGCTCGAACCTACAACTCCCCAGCAGCGTCGCCAGAGCTGTCACACCCCTTTTTCACACTCCTCACTAAACCTTCTTAAAAATATTAAAAAGATTAGTAAAGCTCAAAAGGGTTTTCGAATTTAAAGTGACAAAAAATTGTGTTCAAAAGAACTTTTCAGAGTCGCCACCTAACATTTGATTTCGGTGTATCAGGTCATCGTTTTTAGAAATAATTTTTCCTTCTATAACATTTTCGACTCCAAGACTAAGTCCGCATCAGATTTCTAGGTAAGGGAGTTCATTTGACTCGGGGAGAAGGTGTTAGATATTTTTCGAGTACCGTGAAAGTCACGGTTGCGTACTCGATCTAGTTGACTTTTAAAATATTCAAATTGACGTAAAAATAAACACACAAGAGGCTCGAGGTCATTCCCACCTAATAAAAGAAAAATAAAAATAAAAATAAAAATACTACGAGTTCTACTTTCAACCTCCAAATACAAATACTTCGGGGATACCCCAGATAAAAATACATACAACATCTACGGAGCATTCCCCTGAATATGAACTACACGGAATGGCCTTTCGCCTCAAATAAAAGGAAGAAAACCTAAAGTTTGCCTAGTCGAGTGATGACGGCCTAAACATGCTACTAGCGATTAAATTAGTAATGCAAAATAAAGAATTGACAAAATCATTCACAACTCAAATCGTTGTAATTTCTAGTTCTCTGTCATGACTATCTATGTTTCTAAAATTCTTTCATGAATCCATGCATATTCTCAATTGTACGATGACGTCCAAATTACTTACCAAAAAACAGAATGTTTCCACTAGTACTCACGTGATAGAAAATTCATATTTAACTTTTAATTCAACATCTCCAAAACCAATTCACAAACAAATCATATAGTTCACAAAACTAAGTAAATAAAATAAACTAACTAATTTTTGTTTGTTCCCATATACTGCATCAATGAGAACTTTAATATAAATGAACAAACTTAATAAAGCTTTAAACAAATAATGAAACAAGTAGAACAATCACACGACAATCATAATCGTTGAAGCCTAATAACGATGAAACGAAGAGAAAATTTGAAATTAGAGTAAGAAATTGACCTCAAAGATTGACAGCCTTTCCCGTTACAGTAGCGGCATATGAGTGCAAACCCGGACCGAAAAACCTCAACTTGAACAAGGCATCTCATCACAACTCCATTTTTTCTTCTTGTAGTTTGCCGGAAAAGGGAGGCCGACGACAGTGAATTGAAGAGGGACAGGGTCGCTGGCGGCCGGCCAGCTGTTGCTGGTTTTAGGGGGTGGCTTGTCTTTCTCTTTAGGGTTCTTAGGGTTTTCCTTTTTTTTTTTTAGATCAACGAGAATATCGGAAGCATGATATTAAGCCAAAATAATAAAAGAAAGGGATAAATAGACCTCGAACAGATCTGAAATTTGACTGTGTGACAGTTTGACAATGCTAAGCAACAGAACTGCGAACCTCGACTCCGAAAATCCCCGAACGGACTATGATTTTCCAGCTCCGCTTCGGATATAGAAGGTTGGACAACTCTCTGAGCCAACTGGGTTTCGCCGGAGAAGGGAATGGACGGCAATAGGCCGAAGTTCGACGGTTATGACATGAGGAGGAAAAGTGGAAAGAAAAGCAGACAGCATTAGCCACGCTTACTCGCTAGTGGTAGCAGCGACGATAGGGGAAATATCATATTAGTTTCCGTTGTCCGTTCTTCACTCTCTGTGCATTATCCTTCAGATCTATGGCCTACACTCTCTTTCTATCACTCCCTATCTCTTTTCCGTCCATTCCCCCTCCTTGTTTGTGTACGTGAGTGTGTGTGTTTATATGTGAGTGATAGGGTGCAGCTGGTTGGTTTCTCTGCTAGGGTTATCTGGTTCATTAGGGGTGAAGAAGAAGGAGCGGCGATCGGAGAGGTGGGTAAGAAGATGGGTGGGCGGCAGCTGGTGGTGTGTAGAGGAGATAGGGCGTGTGAAGAAGAAGAAAGGTCACTTGGCGCGGCGACAGTGATGGCGGGTTGAGGGTGGCGGTTGATAGAGATATGAGGGGTGGGGAATGGGTGAGAATCTTCTAGGTTCAGGGAGAAGATCAAGAAGGTTTAGGGTATTTAGGTTAGTAAAGGGTAAAGGATGTTGGGCTTTGGGGTTAATGGGCTTTCAATTTCCTAACTAAAACCCACCTTCTTCTAAAGTAATATAAAGCAAAAATATAAAATAGTTCCTAATTGATCTTAATAAACTATTAATATAAAATTAATAATTAAAAGTAAAACTATTTTTGGTTTTTCTTGAAAGATTATATTAAAATAAAATAGGTTCAAAGTAATATATCCTTCTAAGAATACCTAATACGTGAATTAAATAGAAAAGTGAAACTATTTTTTATTTTCGAATTTTATGTTCTACTATTAGATTAAAAGTGAAAAATAGACTAAATCCTATCAAAAATAAACATAAGTAAATATTTTAAAAATACTACTTTTAAATGTTGCGCGGGTCAAAAATTACGTGCTTACAATCCTCGACCCTAATCTTCGACTGATATTGGCTATGAACATCTGCCCAAGTCATGACCGGGTACTCGATCAAGTTCTGTTTCAGCTGGCGTGATGTGATCGAGCTCCGCTTGTTTAATCCTTGGGTGAAAGCTTGAACAACTCAATCATCAATGACTGGTGATAATTCCATACGTTCCATTTGGAATCGAGATACGAATTCTTTTAGCATCTTGTTATCCCTCTGATTCACTTTGAAAAGGTCTGATTTTCTCGTTGCAACCTTTATGACACCAGCATGTGCTTTTACAAACGAATCCGCCTACATGGAGAACGAATCGATATAGTTCGATGGCAAGTTGTGGTACCAAATCATAACTCCCTTCAACAGGGTCTCTCCAAATTTCTTTAGCAGTACAGACTGGATCTCGTCATCCTCTAAATCATTACCTTTTTATGGTGCACGTATAAGAAGTAACATGCTCATTGGGGTCTGAAGTCCCATTTTATTTAGGTATATCGATCATACGGAATTTCTTTGGGAGCCAGAGCCGCACTCGAAGGGAATAGCATTTGCACAAACTTCTTGGAGTCCATTCCTTTTAAGATCGGTGGTTCCCCCGGTATCTGGTCAACTCGAGAGTTATAAGTTTTCACCTTCTTGTCGTTGGCCTCGGTTTTCTTTTCTCCTGATTCTATTCTCTTAGTAAGCTCCTCGAGCATCCTCATTATAGCAGGATCAGTTGTCGAAGTGTTATCAACCGATCTTTCAGGCACTAGCTCGACACGGCGAGTAACCTATTGTTCGGCCTATTTGGCGCCCTGTGCTGATTTTGCAACTGAGCAGTGGCATTTTGTTGAGCTTGTAGCATTTCAAATATGACTTGGAGACTGGCTCCTTCGTCTCCTCTGCCCTGTGTTCCTCGACCGTCAGTTCGACCCTCTCTGCGCACACCTCCTTCGGGGTCTGCGCCTAAATCCGCATTCAAGGCAACATGAGAACTGATATCAACCGGGTTGACGACTGATGTTCTTCCGAGGTCAGCCTGTGGCACCTCGATTCCTGGGGTGATAACATTCGTTTTCTCTGTGGATCCCGAGGTCATTGTCACCATGTGTAGATGTGTTTTGTGAGTTTGACATGATTCAACCTGAAAACAAAATTCATGACAAGAAACAAGAGTAAAATAGTATGTTATACCAGAATTAGCACTGAACAATCACTATTATCCTTAGCCCCACGGTGGGTGCCAAACTGTTTACCTCGAAATACAAGTAATAATTAAACTTGTAATGTGTTTATAAGGATACGTGATCCAATTCAATGCTAACTGATAAATGACTAAATAAGTAAATGAAGTAAGTGATTAGAATGAATCAAACGAGTGTCATTTGCAAATTGTCGACCTCGATTTAGAATGGACTCGAGATCAAGCGTTGAGGACAATAAAAACGATAAAAACAGTAAGAACAATAAGAATTGTAGAAGATTGTAAGTAAAAGAGCAGTGTAATGTTATTTTTCAGTAGTTGCGTGCGTGATTCATATAGTCCTTACAAATGAACAAGGTTCCTCTTTATATAGTAGAGAAATCCTAAATAAGGTATAACTCTAATTTTGGAAACAAAATACACAATTGATATCAATAACCGTTAAGGGTTCTGTCAATCCCGAGATTCCCGCCGAAATTTATGGTCGATTGCGGATATATCGTTCTTTCGTTACTCGATGTCGATTTTGCTCGATCTCGATCTCCCAGTCTCCGTGTTCTTCGAGCTCGAGCTTGCTTCGATATGGACTTAATCTCGAGGCAGACCTTCGAGTCCATAAAATCGGACGCAGTCAATTTTAACCATATACAAGTAGAAAAGCACCAAACCTATGTGCAGCCCTTTTTCGAGGGCCCCTTGTTGCTTCGAATATCTCAAGAAGTAGATGATACTAAAAGCTTATAAAGGAAACACATAATCAGATTTGTTGAAAAGATCCAACTCAAGAAAAACATATTATACTCCATAAGTCAAAATAAGGTGAATCCCAAATCGATCGCTTCTTTTACTAATAATAATAACTTAGGCATCAAATTAAGTCTAACCTCTCGACGCACCCGAGCCAGTTTTGTCGCTTCTGCAGACGAACAGATCCCCATTTAAGAGTTGCAACAGAGACGTAGCAGGGTCACGTTAGTATCTTAATTATTACCGTTTTGAATCCAAATTCTCAGAGATAGATATATAGCACAGAAGATATTATGATTGGTTAACAAGTTAGGTGGTTTAGTATCAAATCTATTTTGCTGAAAATGTAATCATGCATCAACAAATATAGCAACCAAATTATGGAAATTATTTTATTTCAAAATACTGACAAAAGTATAAAAAGATATGACTACTGGGGTACTATTATTATCTTTTCTGCAAAATTATATATAAACAGATCTTTAGGTTCCATTAAGTTGATTCTCACGTGCCTGTGAATGGTCATATGACTATATTAATTTTTTTCTAAAGTTATATAACATAATTTTTTCACATAAAAATCATATAATTTTAATTATAACTAAAACAAAAATCAGGTTGGAAGACAGGTGCTATCCTATGATGCAGATTCGTTTCCCCAAAGTGGAGGATTGCTCCTCTTTGGCAATCTATTTTGGTGGAGCCCTTTTCGACTGTTTTAGAGAGGAAAAATCCTTTTCTAAACCGACCAGTATCCCTGCAGGTGCTATTGACGTTGACCGAGTCTTTTCTAATACGGACCTGCGGAACCGAAAAATATAACTTTTCAATGTATTTTCTTATCCCGCGATTTTTACCTTTTATTTTCAGTCTAATAAGTAATAATCCAATTAAAATAGGAATGACCCAAACTGGTCCGACCCACCTTACCCAAAATCTATATATAAAAATTAAAATAATACCAAAAGTGAATCATTCAAAATATGATACGTCTATCTTTTATTTTATTTTCAAGATTTTCATTTAAATTGATAGTATTTTTGTTTCAAGTGCTCTGTAGCTAATTATACCTTTTTTTGGTTAGATTTTTGTGGAGGAAGGATTCACTTTTATTATTATTATTTTAGTTTATGCATATACGTATTGGGTAGGTTGGGTTGCGCCATTCCTATTTTAAGGGTAAAATACAAAATTAATCGATACCGAAACGAATTATATATATATATATATATAATTGGCAATTTTTTGGAAGCGGCTATTAACTATGTATTTCTCCTATTTTAATTGAGTTATTATTTATTAAATTGAAATAAAAAAACAAAAAACCATGAGATTAGAAAATACTATTGAAAAATTATATTTTTTAGTCACTATAATTTTTGTGTGAGTTAGTAAAAATTTTATGATTTTTGTGTGAGAAAAAATAAAATTATATGACTTTGATTAAAAAAAATTATAATTATATGACTACTTGTGAAATTTACTCCATATTTATCTGTAAATTGACATGCATGGCTTTTTTAAGATGGAATTTACGAAAGCTTAGAAATCGTCCTAGCATTCAGTTGTTGTTAGAGTCAAACATGCACGATTGCATGCCATTACGCAATTAATTTTAGGTTTTCAAATAGGATAGTATATATCCCATCCTTGATTGGCTAATTGCAAGAAGAGCTACGAGAGAGCTTTTTCATGTTAGAATCCGCCGGTATTAAATAATTTGACGTTTAGCAAAATTTAATAATTTAGGTCACATTAATAAGTTTACGACGAACAAACTTTGAAGAAGTGACTCGATGCATTAAAGCAAGGAATACATAATCATAATTGAGGTTGGCCCATGCTCTCATGCATATCTTCTTCTTCTTTTTTCTGTTGCCGTATGATTGGGTTGCTTTGAATGGAAGAATGAAACATGAAATTAATTTGTTGTACTCGAAGCTCTCGAAATATTAGATTTCCATATCTTAATATGGTACCTGCTATAAAAGCATATTTACATAAGCATAGTATCATTATTTTTCCGTATCATGCATTATCTCAAGGGAAGTTTACACTAATGGATATTAATGATGCAACTGAAAAAAATGAAGATTTTTTTATATAATATTTGGCATTTATATAGATATAAAAAAAATGATTTAAACAAAAGAAAGAAAGAAATTAACTAATCTAAACCAATACTCACCCATGTTTGAGTAGTTAATTTCTTTATCCCTTTTTTTATTTTATTTTATTTTTTAATAATAATTTTTTAATCTCCAAATTTGTAAGAGGTTTGTCCTACAAATAATTTTAAAATTCCAATTTGAAACTACTCTCCAATTTGAATTAATAATTTTTTTGATTTTTTTATTTTAAAATAATTTTAAAACTCCAACTTTATTGGAGCTTTGTCCTAAAAATCTACATTTGTCATTGTGTGGTTGTGTCACTTGGCATCATAAAATTATTTTACTTGTTATATATATATATATATATATATACGTATATATATATATATATACGGAGAGATAGAGACTACAATATTAGAAAGAAATTACTCCCCAATTTGAGTTGGTAGTTTTTTTTCTTCTTATTTTCGAATTTTATAGATATTTAAATTCAAAAATAATAATAATTAATTTTTAACTAAATAACTAATTATGCCATATGGTTCTTTTTAGGTTGCCACTTGGCTTAATGTGGTATCTTTTTCTTTGGCTTTTAAAATACTAGTAGCCTCTCTCTCTCTCCATATATATATATATATATATATATATATGGAGAGAGAGAGAAAGACTACTATATTAAAAAGAAATTACTCCCCAATTTTGAATTGGTAAGTTTTTGTTCTTCTTATTTTCGAATTTCATAGATATTTAAATTCAAACACAATAATAACTAATTTTTAACTAAATAACTAATTATGCCATGTGGTTTTTTTTAGGTTGCCAATTGGTCTCAATGTGGTATCTTTTTCTTTGACTTTTAAAATACTAGTGTTAGAACCCGCACGATATGCGGATAATTTAAAAGAATATTAATCTTATATTATATTGTTTAAAATTCTTCAATTATCTAAATTTATCACTAATTTTTCTTTTGAGTATTTTCTTACCTTTTTACAAAAAAATTAATTCAAAGTACAAATATACTAACATTGTTTTTATCCTTTTTTGTACATTCTTTCTACTGTTATCTTTGATTCATTTTTTTTTTGGTAACTAAATTTTTGTATTAATAACCTTTGAAATTGTACAATCCCATAGCTAATCAACACAATTAGCTATCTAATTAACTTCTACCTCATCCTTAACTTTCTGCTATGTACAAGTAGTTCTCAACTGAAATTTAAAACTAGAAAACTAAAACACAAAACTTGTAACAAAATCTTGACTCTACGGGATGCTCTGACATGACAAATATAAGCTACTTCACGCACAACTGCTTCCCAGCTCCTATACTTCTTTTCAAAAATTCTATGATTCTTTTTCATTCATATAGCATATATACACTCAGCATACATCATTCTGAAAATTTGAGCTTGATGTGACTTTCCTCTGGCTCTTTGAATAGCCCAATCTATGTGTTGGTTCAATGTCTCTGCTGGTTGTTTCCACTGTAACCATTGATGTAGTTTCCTCCATATAGCCTTAGCAAATTCACATTCAATGAACAAATGATCCTTTGTTTCCAATTGAGACTGGCATAATGTACATGTTTTGTCCATTGCTAATCCTTATCTCACCAATCGATCTATTGTAGCTAGTCTCCCTTGTTGCTGTAGCCACATTATGAAGATTGCTTTAGGTATAACATCATTCTTGAACATAAGACATTTTCAAGGTACTGGCCTCATTGTGGGGAGAAGTTGTTGGTATATTGAATTTGTTATGCTCCTTGCAATTTTGGTAGTAGGTATCAAGTGCAAGTTTTCCTTAGCTTCCAGTATCTTCCTAGTAATCCAGTTTGCTTGTGTTGGGATTGCTATATCCATCAAGATCTTACCTTTGACGTAGTAAGCATGAATCCATCGAATCCACATCTTATCCTGTTTATGAGCTATATCCCTACATATCTTGATTTGAGCAGCTTGGTTCAACAACTTTATGTTGATAATGCTTAACCCTCTCACTGACTTAGACTTGCATACTCTGTCCTATGCCACCAGAGCTTTCCTGGTAATTGTGTTGCTACCTGACCATGCATAACACCTGCAGTAAGCATCTATAGTTCTCAGGACCTTTGCAGGTATAAGAAACAGTTGAGCCCAATATGCTTGAATTTCAAAGAGCACAAATTTGAATAGTTGAGTTCTACCTGCATTAGTTTTGGTAGTCCAAGAGGTAATTCTAGCTGTGATCTTCTCTATTAGCGATTGTCACTGAATTAAAGTGATCTTCTTTGTTGATTGTGGCACTCTCAGGTATTTGAAAGACAAACTTCCATGCACAAACCCCAAATGACTCAATATGCTGTCTTGAACCCCCCCTTTTTACTCCACCCACACATAACTCTTCCCAAGATTAGCTTGCAATCCTGAAGGTTCAGAAAACTGTCTGAAACACTTATGAATAGTAGTAGAAGAAGATAAGTTCCCTTTGGTAAAAAGCAACAGTTCATCTGCAAAACTAAGGTGTATGATACCTAGTTTTGCACACTTTGGGTGAAACTGATATAATCTATCTTCCTTCAGTTCATTGAGCAGCTAGAGGTCTCATTTGTACTTTAATTAAAATTTAAATAATATAATTTTTTTAATTAAATGATAATTTTAATTCATCAAAAGTAAAGTAATAAGCCTTTTAGTATTTTGATAAAAATAATATACCAATATTTTAATAATTATTATTTTATTATGTATAAATATCTTAATTATCTTTATAATTTTACATTTTTCAATAGGGAAATTATGAGTTTTACTTATTAACTAAAATTTTCTATATGAGAAATTTAATTAATATATACATTTTTACACTATCGCTTGAATTTTTTTTAGTTCTTCTTTTATTACTTTTTATTTATTGTGATTTTAGTTATGTGTATATGTACGATTTTTTCCATCATAATTCTAATTTTAAGTCTTAAAATTAAAATTACTCCCCAATTTGAATTAGCAGTTTTTTTCTATTTTCTTTACAAATAATTTTAAAACTCCAACTTGAAACTACTTCTCAATTTAAATTTGTTATTTATATTTTCTTATTTTTGTTTTTTATTTTATACTACCATATTAGGCAGAACTATTCCTCAATTTCAATTAATTTTTTATTTATTTTTGTTTTCTATTTTGAAATAAATATAAAACTCTAGATTTCCGAGGTCATGGCTCTTGATAGGAAGGTGTGGAGATCGAGCATTAGGGTTGTAGGTTAAAGGGTAGTCGAGCGATTTTCCCCTTTGTCCCAGTTTCCCTCTTTGTACTGACGAGTTTGATAGTATTTTGTCTAGCTCTGCTAGCGATTTATGTTGTGTTTCGCACTTTTGCATAATATTTGTGTTACTGCTTTTCCATTTATTTGTTGTTTGATCTCTCACGTTGCTGATTATTTTTTGGATTTTGTTGTCACGGGCCTATTGTCTCTGAGCCGAGGGTCTCCCGGAAACAGCCTCTCTACCCCCTCTAAAGTAAGGGTAAGGTTTGCGTATACTCTACCCTCCTTGACCCCATTAATAGAATTTTACTGAGTTGTTGTTGTTGCTGTTGTATAAAACTCCAACTTGAAACTACTCCTCAATTTAAATATTTTGAATGGCTTTATTTATATTTATTAATATATTTATTCAAATAGAAGTAACCAATTAATTTAAAATTTCAAATTTAAAAGATTTTTTAGTTAGAAAAATAGTTTAATTTATTTTAACAATGCTACTTGACTTTTTATTGTCATGTCACTTGTCTTAATATGGTGCTTCTATCTCTTCTTTTATTATATATAGATATAGATTCGAATACTAAGCGACTAGAGGGTCGTAACACAAACATCATGTATGAGTTTGAGTACTAATGGGCTTTGGATCATTGGTGTCCAGTGGACTTTCCTACACTCTAATAAATATGTAAAAATTACAAATTTTTTAAGATAGGGATAGCGACTATATGGTGAATAATAAATGGAAATGTATATTTAATGACAGAGTACCTTAAAATAATTAGTTGCAGTAGATGTAAATTAAGACATTTCCAACGGAGAAATGTTTGCAAGTCACCTTCAAATTAAAGTTCCGCATAGTAAGCTTGGAAATTGGAATGTGTGGCATTAATTAAAATCAGCTTTTGCCTACTTTTTTTCCCCAAATCCCAACTGCACTTCATAGTCACAACTACATTTCTTTGGAATTCGAATCTATTATTTAAATGCTTATTTATTGAAAGCAACCTTCCTTCCTTCCTATATATTCTTTTTGTGGTCTGCTGACTTTGTTATTAATTAGGACTACTTAGGATGATCAGAAGTTATTTTCCTACTTTGATTTTCTGTAAATGTCTGTCTCCCCGTAAGATAGAGGCAGATTCAAAAATTTATTGTTTACAAATTCCTATATTTATCTCAACATAATATAGTAATTATGTTCACAATCATATATTTTTAGATTTAATAAATTTCTTTATATTATATATTTATACAAAAGATACTATATTCGCGTGAATATCCACCACGATAGAAAATATAACTCCATTCTTTGGCTCTTTAACTTACTCTCCTCCGAAAGCCTCCTTTCTATTCGATCTAAATTCCTACAGCAACAATTGCGAGATTTGGAATGTTACATTGATATTTACTGTGAAACAATGTCTTTCATTTGGTTGTTTTTGAAAGGTAAACATAAAGCTTATTATAATTAAAGATCAAGCGCAAACTAAGTGTTAATTAAATCATCACTAAAAATATTAATGCAAAGCTTCATTTATTTAATGCATAGTTGTGTTGTTGAACAGGGGTATGTTTTATTTTTGAAAAATATTAATGCAAAGCTTCATTTTTCAACGATGTGTAACATTTTCATTAAGATAGTTGGTCATGTTGCCCTCTCACAAGCATAAATGCAACAAAGTACACTCCCACCGGATTGTGTCTAATGCGGGTCTGGACTGGCCAGAGAATAAGCCCAATCTGTGTTTTTGGACTTTAGTCTTCTTAATTGGGACATTTGCATCTATACCCGCTTTTTGTATCACGTTTTAACTTGTGCTCGTTTTACAAAAAAAATTGCAAGTGTACCCGCTTTTTCACATAACTTCAGCATACGGGGCTGAAGTAGCAAAGACAATCACGCAAAACTTCAGCATTCTAGTAGACGGGCCTGAAGTAGCAAGTGTGCTGAAGTTTTTGTTTTTGTAACTAGCGAACTTCAGTTTTTGTTTTTGTAACTGGCGAACTTCAGCTCTAGAGCTAAAGTTTTTGTTTTGTAACTGGCGAACTTCAGCTCTAGAGCTGAAGTTTTTATTTTTGTAACTAGCGAACTGCAGCTCTGAAGTTTTTGTTTTGTAACTGACGAAATTCAGCTCTAGAGCTGAAGTTATTTAGTTCATTTGTAAAAACTTCAGCACTATATAAGCTGAAGTTTTTGAAAAAGTTTTCTAACATACTAACTTACATAATTATTTATAATTTGTTTTTAAATAATCTAATAAACATATTTATGGTAATCATCTCATGAAGTGAAGTTCTATAGCAGTACCAACAGCAGCAGAAGAAAGAAGAAGAAGAAGAAGAAGAAGAAGAAGAAGAAGAAGAAGAAGAAGAAGAAGAAAACGAAGGAGGAGAAGGAGGAGGAGAAAGGGGGCTGAAGTTATTTAAAAAGTGGGTACAAGTTAAAAGTTTAAAAAAAAATGGGTATAGGTTAAATGGGGGCGACCAAATAGGGCACCCCGTGTAATTTTTACTCTTAATTGAAGGGGTTTTTACCTAGTTATATTATGATAGAAATTTATTTATCACATTTACTTAGGTTTCTTATTACTTACTTTGTATATCTATATTTACTAGTTATATATAAAATCATAAAAAAAAAAAAAAAAAAATTTAGATCCCTTAAATCTAGCATATCAGTTACATGCGACTCAACCCCCGTCCAAGAATTCCTGCTACATTTAAGATTCTTTCCTTTTTCAAAGGATTATGAAATCATCTTCTCTTTCTTAACAATTAGCCAAAATTATTCTTAGCCATAGTCCGAAATCTCGTTTAATCTTGCTTACCCAAAGTTATCCCCCCTCCCTCCCCCCCAAAGAAAAAAAAATTTGTAGATTCTTTTCTCTTCCAAAGCATTTGAAATTCAATTTCTCTCTTTCTTACTAATCACCCAAAAGCTCTATTTCTTATTGATACAATACGATGAAATTCGAAATATTGCTCTAGAATCAAGTTATGGGTAAATTTTGAATCTTCTTTTCTTTCTTTCTAAAATCTTTTATTGTATATGACTTGTATATGATACATCAATACCCAAAATAATACTGGATACAATACTAATACAATAATAATATGATTATATTAAATTTTTAGTGTGGAGTTGCGATTGAAACTTGAAGAAGATGAAAATCATTACTGTGTCACGATTTTTCAAAAATGTATCTCGATTGTATTATAATTATATATATATATATA
>ML391788.1:0-13565 GCA_005239525.1 Nicotiana knightiana | reverse complement strand
TACTATCTACGAATCTAGGGTTGAACTCGGGAGAGGGAATTCTAGATTGCATATAAGATTGGGTAGAGCAAGATCTTAACCCTTCAGGGGAGCGGATTTGCGGTTAGGATAGGAATATACCTAATCGCCTTGCTTGGTTATTATACGGGAATTATTAATGCGTTCTTGTTAATCCTGATTCCATAGGAATATAGGCATCAGGTTAGCTTGAATAGGCGAGTTGTACTTCGGGAGAAGGCTACAAGCAATATTAACCTCGTCAATCAATAAACCTGATTAGAAGATTTAGGTCGAAAACTCAACGTGATTGTTTGCCAACCCATAACTCTAGAATATCAAATTACATTGAATTAGTCTTTAAGTTAGTTGTCTCTTTAATCTCTTAATTTACTACTTAGATTGATTTTAGTAAAATATTTGTTTGAGTTTAGTTTAGTTGATAGTTAATCACAAGTCCCTATCGGTACGATATCTGGACTTAAAATCCTATATTACTTGTCGACTACGTACACTTGCGTGTGCATTGGGAATTCAACCAATTCTATGGTGTGTGTTGGTATGTTTGGTTGGGGAACCGAGGGGCTCGGGATTGATTTCATATGGTTGGCGGAGTCTTGAACTTTGAAAATTGCAGCAAATTGCTGCTGGTGTAAGTTTATGGTGTTGACCGCAGCTGCGGAAGGGTAGCCGCAGGTGCGATGTCATTGGTGCGAAAGGCTGTACGCAGGTGCGAAAGGTGCGCACCTGGGACCGCAGGTGCGCACCTGGGACCGCAGGTGCGCACCTGGGACCGCAGGTGCGTGCCCATAGGTGCGAGTAAGTGTCAGCAAGTGCGGAATGGCTGGACATAACAGTATAAAAGAGGCCTCCGTGAAATTTTATTAATTCCTCCATTTTTGCATGCAGTTGGAGCTCTTTTGGAGGCAAATTGGATAGGAAATTTGTGGTTCTTCAGTGAAGAATGGGTAGAGGATTCGGAAAATTCTTTTGGAGATTTGGATAGGCAATTGTGGTCCGATTGCGGTGCTTTTGGTATGTATAGAATCGTGGGAGGTCGAGGTTTCTAGTGATACAAAATTTATCGAGTTCCGAGACGTGGGCCGGAGGCTCGGGTTTGGCCGAATTTTGATCTTATTGTATAATTCGATTGGGTTGTGTCCCTTTGGTATATATTAATGATGATAAACTGATTTTGGCTAGATTCGGAGCAATCAAGAGCCAACTTGAGGGGCAAGAGCATAGCGGACTAGTGTTGTGGCCCGATAAAGGTAAGTGATGGTTATAAATCTTGTCCTGAGGGTATGGAACCCGAGACTACATATTTCTCACTGATTTTAGAATGGCGCACATGTCGGAAGACGGGTATGTGGCGCACACTAATTTTCAGATTGGACTAGGTCCTCTCCGTGGCAACTAATGAGTTGCATATTTTACTCAAAAACTTATGTTAATTAATGTTCTAAAGATTGTTGAAATATTTGGGCTATAAGCCGTGTTTAGGGCCTCCTGTCGATCTATTTAGACTCCTTGGGGGCTTTTTACTATTGTTTTCCTCACTATTTATTGATGATTTCACTCAGTCACATTATGCTTACTGTTTTCGAACTCAGCCTGATTTACACTACTTGAGATTTAAAAATGATGTTTTGGGTCGAGTACCCTATTTTACTGATTCACCCGAGGGGGTTTTGAGAAGCTCTGCTGAGTGAGGCCGAGGGCCTGATTGTGAGGAGCTTGGGTTGAAGGAGCCCCTCCGGAGTCTGCACATACCCCCAGTGAGCGCACCAAGTTCCGAATGTTGAGTACCGAGTGATTGGGAGGCATGAGTAACTGTGAGGTGCTGAGTGACTGATTATGAGTGACTGTGAGGCATGCCCGAGGGGCTGATTATGATACATGTTTTGCCCGAGGGGCTACTTATGATTTTACTACTTTCACTCTGAACTTATGAAATATGTTTTTCCCGAGGGGCCTCTATATGATTCCTTTTTATACTAAATCTTTCGTTTTGGAGTTGTTGGAAATATACATTTACCAAAGTATTTTTCTGAAGTTGGTTTTAAGGTATGATGATTTCATATATCTATGTTTGTACTGTTGGAAAGTAAAGTTGTGCATATTTTGAATTGATGACATTGGTTTTTTTGTGTTTTTTTGCCACTTAGACTTGATTTATTTTCATTACTATTGAGTTGGCATACTCACATTACTCCCTGCACCCCTGTGTGCAGATTCAGGTGCAGATACCGAGCATTAGCTATCTTTTCAGTGCGGAGCCGGAGTGCGGGATGTAGAGGTAGTTGTTCAACATCCGCAACATCTTTGTTTTCCCTTCTTGTTGTATCTAGCTTTTATTCGGAGGTTTTGTATTATAATAGTATATCTTTTGGCTTATTTTTCTTAGATACTGATGACATGTTGGCTCCAGGTTTTGGGGTTGGTGGCACTGTTTACTGGCCTACTTTATTCAGTAAACTCTGTATATTTTAGGAAATGCTTGAAATTGGATCAGGATTTTGAAAGAAATTGTAAACATGTGGTTATTGGCTATCCTAGCTCCACGGTAGGTGCCATCATGGCCGGTTTGGGTTTTGGGGTCATGGCAGTTTGGTATGAGAGCTTAGGTTACATAGAACTCAACGGTAATGAGCAGGTTTAGTAGAGTCTTGCTAATCGGTACAGAGACGCCTGTACTTAACTTCGAGAGACTGCCGAACTTTTTGGAAACATTTCTATCTTTCTTGAACTCTTTCGTGCTAATCTATTGATTCTTTAAATCTGAACTTATGTGTTAATTCTCTCACAGATGGTGAGGACACCCCATACCAATCAGAGTGACAAGACGCCAGCTAGACCAGTGAGAGGTTGAGGCTGCGGTCGAGGCCGTGGTAGAGATAGGGGCTAGCCCGCGCAGCAGCCGGGACAGTACCACATGACCCCCCTATCGATCAGGATCAGGTTCCCGCCAATGGTGTTCCAGCGGGACAGACTCAGGCACCGGTAGTGCCTATAGTTATTCCAGGTCTTCAGTAGACCATGTCTCAGATATTGACAGTGTGTACTATTTTGGCTCAGGCAGTCGCCATGCCTTCTACTGCCACCATTGCCACCACATCGCAGGCCGGGGGAGGCAATGAGACTCCAGCTGCCCGGGCACCTGAGCAGGCTGCACAAGGTATTCAGGCATCAGGAGCAGCCCCAGCTCAGCAAGTTGCTCCGGTCCAGGATTATGTGGTCCCTGCTATGTCTGAGGACGAGCAGCGCATGTTGGAGAGATTCAGCAGACTCCAGCCTCCAACTTTCAGCGGTACAGAGGGCGAGGATACTACGTACCGTGGGTATTTTGGAGACAAGTGGGGTCTCATTTGTTACATTTTAGTTTTTGGAGAAGTATGTTCCTCAGCCCCAAAGAGAGGAGCATCGCAGAAAGTTTGAGCAGCTGTGCCAGGGAGTGTTAACAGTTACTCAGTATGAGATGAGGTTTTCCGAGTTTGCTAGGCATGCTTCTGAGATTGTCCTTACGGATAGGGAAAGGGTGATGAGGTTTGAAGATGGTCTTTCTTATCAGCTCCGACTATTTATGACTCGAGAGAGAGTATCAGGTGCTTCATTTTAATAGTTTGTTGACATAGCTCGGGATATTGAGTTCGTTCTCCGCCAGAAGTGGGAGGAGAGGAAGGCCAAGAGGCCTCGGGGTTCGGGAAGTTGTAGTGGTGCTCCCTTCAGGGGGAAGTTTCAGCAAGGTAGGGGCCGTTCATTCAGGCCGCCTAGCATATAGTGGTGCATTTTCGGGGCATGGTCCCCGTGGTTCTCATTTAGGCCGTAGTTCATTTGGTGCCCTCCTAGCTCAGAGTGAAGCTCGAGCACCCCCAGTTCAGAGTTCTTTTATGCACGAGTCTTCCAGTGGTCGTTCGGGTGCTAGGGGTTTCTATTAGTCCCCGCCTCCAGCTCCAGGGAGTTGTTTTCAGTGTGAAGAGTTCGGGCATGTATGGAGGCAGTGTCCCCTCCGTTCCGGCGGATCTTCTCAGCAGAGGGGCCAGCCCTCGATTTCAGCTCCAGTCACTTCACCACCCGCCCAGGAAGCGAGGGGTAGTAGTCAGTCAGCCAGAGGCCATCCTAGAGGGGGAGGTTAGGCTTGCATGGATGTATTTCCAGCCAGGCCAGATGCTACGGCCTCAGATGCCGTGATTGTAGCTATTGTTTCAGTATGTTGCTGAGATGACTTGGCTTTATTTGACCCTGCTTCTACATATTCCTATGTTTCTTCATATTTTTCCTGTTTTCTGGATGTGCCCCATGAGTCTCTAGTCACCTTTGTTCATGTGTCGACTCCGGTGGGCGATATTGTTGTTGCGTACCGTGTGTATCTGTCGTGCATGATATCTATTGGGGGTCTGGAGACCCGAGTGGACCAACTGTTACTCATTACGGTCAATTTTGATGTGATATTGGGCATGGATTGGTTATCTCTGTGACATGTTGTTCTTGATTGTCACGCTAAGACCATGACCTTAGCTATGCCAGGGTATCCGAGGGTTGTGTGGAGAGGTTCTTCTGAGTATATGCCTAGTAGGGTGATTTCCCACCTGAAGGCTCATCGCGTGGTTGAGAAAGGGTGTTTATCTTATTTTTCCTTTGTGAGGGATGTCAGTGGTGAGACTCCCGCTATTGATTCAGTTCCTGTGGTCCATGATTTACCGGATGTGTTTCCTGTAGACTTTCCAGGCATGCCACCTGACGGTGATATTGATTTTGGTATTGACTTGGTGTCAGGCACCCAACCTATATTCTATTCCACCTTATGGTATGGCACCAGTAGAGCTAAAGAAATTAAAGGAGCAGCTTCAGGAACTCCTGGATAAGGGGTTCATTCGGCCTAGTGTGTCACCTTGGGGTGCACCACTGTTGTTCGTGAAGAACAAGGATGGGTCCATGCATATGTGTATTGATTATTGGCAGCTGAACTGAGTTACGGTAAAGAACCGGTATCCCTTGCCCCGCATTGATGTCACGACACAAATTCCCCTCCATTGGGTATCAGGATGACACCTAGTCGTAGGGACTAGGTAAGCCTAACATTTCCACTGAACAAAATTAATAATAAAAGAATTTTAAAAATTTCAGAATAGAATTCTTGACAGAGTTCACAATTTCCCAAAACCCGGTAAGTACAACTCATAAGCTCTACGGAATCTTTCTATCAAATCTAAATACAACTGTATAGGAATAAGTAAGTAAAGTAGAGTAGAAATAAAACAGGAAGGTGACTCCGAAGCCTGCAAACGCAGCAGCTGTGAGCATGTAATTTTTAACCTACTATATATTCCTACAAAATTCAATAAATTAATTAATGATTATAAACCTTGTTAAATTTCAATGTCTGTGTGTGAATTATTTACATTACATAAATCATAATTTGTCTTTTAAAATTCATAAATGATTTAAAGTTGCATGATTCGGTGCATGACTTCAATCATTTTTATTGAAAAATTATTCTTCAAATAATCACATTTTTTTTACTAGAAATTGCAACCTTAATTTACTCATTAATTAAAATTTAAACTAGAGTTAATTAATATATTACTTGTAATTGATTGAAATAAATAACAACAAAAAATGTTGATTATTTGACACAATGTAGATTTAATGATTAATTCATTCATTTTTTCTAACAAAATTGTGAAATTTGTTCCGTAAATGATATGAGTATTAAATCAAATTATATTACTCTTAATTAATTTATAATTAGACAAAAACTAAGTTAGAATTAATCACTACATTTTTTTTATAAGTGTTAGAGTTAAAATAGGTTTAAAATCGGACCTGGGCCAAATTACTCAGGCCCAAACTCCCTTCTCCCTAACACCAAATCCGGACCACCCCAAACCCCTCACCCNGCCTCAAACCCTAGCCGCCCTATCTCCTTCATCTCTCTCAAACTCTAAACCCTAGCCGCCCCTGAAACCCCACCGCCGTCCGGCCACCATAACCACTCCAATCAACCCCAAATCTCTACCAGGCAACCACCATTACATCCTCTACCACCTCCCGTGTCAACTCCCCTGAAAAAACTGATGGACTTGCTGGGGTTTCAGATCTAAGAATCTGAAAAACCCCGAAATCTCTCCCCGGACGATTCGAGGGCAACCAATGGGTTAGACCTTCATGGGTCGATTGCTCTTAACTAGAGCAATCGATTCATGAAGGTTTGATTCATTTTTTCTTTGAAAGAAAAACCCCATCAGATCTGGTAAGGCCAAGTGACCCCCTCCTCTTTTCCCAGGCCCAGTACTTTTAACACGAATCTCCTCTCCTCTTTATTATTTCTATGCTCCATTAAAACAAAAATCATGCTAATCACTGCTTTCATTCATGTTTATGCTCGATCTGTTAATATCTTCTTCTAACTTTTTCTGTTTTCTTCTAAATTTGCATGCGTTGATTAGGTAGCATTCATGTTTAGGTTTTAAGATTTTCTGTTAATCCTTAACTAATTAGATTTTCTGCCTATTTCCCCTATTAAAAGTTGATTACAAATAGTTCGTCTAATTGATTCATATTCAGATTATTCAGATTGGTTTGTTTATTGTTTTTCCCCAAGTGATATTGCCCCCTTTTAGATTATTTGCTTCCCTGCTTTCCTGAATAGGTTAGATTAGGTTCATCGATTGATTGTCGATTAATTAGGTTAGTACTTAATTCTGAACCAGTGAACAGTCATGAGTCAATCAAGGTGACAAAATTTCTAAAAAATGCCTAGGTTTAATAATTAGCTAAGTCTTTAATTTTAGTCAAACTAGTCGAGTTGACTTAGCTCAAGTAAATCAATTAACCCAAGTTTAAGCAATTAAACGCATCGACTTAAATTAAGTAACAAGCTATTAAACTAAGAATTAACACCTAGTAATGAAATTAATTTAAACCCAGGTAACTAATAAGTATGGTTGGAAACCAACTCTAAAAACCTAATTAACCAATTAAGCTAATGGTCTAACCTAACTTCCTAAAAAGAGACTAGACTCCTAGTCTTATTAAAGGTTAAGTATAATTTGCTAAGTTAGAATTAACCAACACTAGTTAACCTCAATCTCAAAACAGGTCCAAAATCAGTAGAGATTAAGCACACTAATTAATCAAGTTTAAACAGCTTAATTATTTTCATTTTTGATCTAAGACAACTAGTCTGGTTCAATTGTGCATTTGAGTTAACTAAGCTTAAGAACAATTGATTCACTTAGTCTCACATTTAAATAATTCCAATTAGGTTGATTCACTTAGTCTCACACTTAGTCTTGAGTATTTAACTGAAAATAAAATCTCTTTAAGACAATTAGGTTGAGGTTAATGGACTAAAACAGATTCCTTTAACCTAAGTTAAGAAAACTTAATTGACTAACCTCCATTGAGTTTAATTAAACTGATGATTAAATGACTTAAACATAGATAAGTAGTATGAAAGCCAACTCTAGGCATTTAATCAACTAATCTTCATTCAATTGACTCAACATTAGTTAAGAACAATTAGTTGTCTTCCAAAAGAACCCTCTAGATTAGATAAATATTAGGAAAGCAGATAGAAGGTTAATTTCAAGGGCTGGAATGTTCTGGAAGGTACAGCTGTCCCAAAAGGATAAGGTTGACAGCTGTACCTGTACCCTTTTCAGCTCATTTAGGATAGGGAATATGCTGAGCATATCCCATCCCAACTATCCCTATATATACACACACTCTTAAACACTATAGAAGAGTTTTTCAGACCCTTATTTGGAACCTTTTGGACTGAAAAATACAAACTTTGACTAACTAAAAGACTTAAAAAAAAAACAGAAAGGAAAAGGATTTGCAGTAAGAGGGGGAAACAATCTGAACCTACGTTGGTTTATAGCTGTGGTTTTCTTTCCTAAAAGGATTTGGTTTTGTTTGATGCCTTGGTCCA
Source organism: Nicotiana knightiana (assembly GCA_005239525.1). Classification (NCBI taxonomy): domain Eukaryota; kingdom Viridiplantae; phylum Streptophyta; class Magnoliopsida; order Solanales; family Solanaceae; genus Nicotiana; species Nicotiana knightiana. The sequence goes on along the minus strand of ML391788.1, from coordinate 5,629 downwards.
ATCATTTTGGTATTCCTGCTGGACTGTTTTTTCCTGGAAATTTTCTTCCAAACATTCATACCCAAGATTTCTGGGTGTATTCTTGTCGGACTGTTTGGTCTTCTCTGGGGTTGCTGTTTATTGCTGTTGGGTTTCTCTTCTTTTTTCTGCTGATTTCTATCTGCCTGACCTTTATTTGGTCAGGACTTTCTGTTGTTATCCTACTCTTAAAGGTATGCAAAACTGAGTTTCCCTTTATATATGAAACCTGAAGATCTGAAATCTGTTGTCTTTCCCCCATGAATCTTCATTTTTATTTGCTTAGACTTATTTCTGTATAAACTTATGTGCATAAATATGGAGTAACACATTATGTTTTGTTTAGATTCTAATCTCTGAATTTAACATAAGTTTGCTTCATCTTAAAACTGCCTGTGTATGTCTATGCGATCAATGTTTATGTTGAAAAAATAGCATCAAAGGTAATGAACTTAACCTCTCATGGTTAAGTTCATCCTACAAAGATGCTGAAATACTGGTTTATTCCAGGTTTTAGATATCTAGATACTGTTATGAAACGGCACTAGGGTAGATGAATTTGTCCCTCCATAATGGTCAAATTCACCCCATATCAGGTTCTTAATCAATAGTTTAGTTGCTGAAAGTCACCCTCTTAAGGGTATAAAATAGGTGATCAAAAAGGGCTTTGGAATAAGGAATCTGGACTCTTTAAATGTCCAGATTCATTCTCTAAAAATGCCTAAATTATCAAAGTCCCTGTATAGTTTGGAATTATGTTAGCATCAGCACTAGGGTAGATGAATTTGATTTGTTGATAATCAAACTCACCCCATGATAAGTGCACAAATGTTAGTATGTTGGCTAAAGTTTACCCTCAAAAGGGGTATAAAGTATGTAGTTGAGAAGGCCATTATAGTGAGAATCTGAACCCTTGGATGGTCAGATTCATCCTCTAAAAATGCCTAGATAAGCATAGTTCCTATAGAGTTTAGTATTATGTTAGTTTTAGCACTTGGGTAGATGGATTTGACTCTTTAATAGTCAAATTCACCCCTAGGTCGTGCCTAAACAGTAGCCTAGGGTGTTGAAAATTTCCGTTTACGCATATAAAAATGGATAATCAAAGGCTCCTTAAAGGAAAGAATCTGAATCCTTTATTATGATCAGATTTATCCTCTTAAAATGCCTACATAACCAAGTAAAGGAATTAACATGGAATGAAGGTCCAGAGTATGAAAATGACATTCCGGATTTGAGTTGATCCTTTTATGATCTTTCTCACTGAGAAAGTGCATGAATAATTCTGCCAGATAGTATGGTTTGAACACGTGCAATATCAGGATTAAAACTGACCTCTTCATGGTCAGTTTGGTTTTGGTAATTGCACAACACCAAAATATATTCTACAGATTACAAAGAGAAGGCTCAAACATAAGGCTTCGAATTAGTTAGAATCTTATTTTTAGTTTTCTTTCATGCTGGAAAGTGTATAGTGGCAGTCAAGTTACAATCCCCCTGTATTTCTTTAGCTTTCATTGTAATGTAATTTAAGACTGGACTGTACGCTTAATTTCAGTTTTATTCATGTTCCTGAAATCTCGAGTTTACATTTTGTCTGTTCTGCAATGATATTAGACAGGAGAACGTATGAAAAATCTGTATAAACACCCCGTTTGGATTTTGGAAAAAATGGTTATTTCAAATTCAGTAGAGTTTCAACATGAATAGAATCAGTAGATTATCTTCAGCTTATCTTGTGTCTCATAAATTTGCAAAAAATCAATGTATACATATGCGTGAACTCTAATACTTTAGATGCATGAGATTAGGTTGTTTAGAATTGGTAAGGATTACTGTTTCAAAATTAATAAAACCGCCTGTGGTATGGTCTGTGTTAGAAATCATAAAATTCTGGAAAGAATAGAGTGATTCCAGCTTGCCCACTCGTATCAGACGTAACAAGTAACATATTTAGATATCTGAATTTCATAAGTGTATATATCTGAACGAACAAGGGATGTTCTGATTCCCACGTTTGCCATCATGGGCTAAACAAATTCTTTTCAGAACTAGTAGTCCTATCAAAAGGAGAGCTGACTTAGGATGGCCTAATGTGATAAAACGGGGCCAGATGAGGCCATAGCCCATAAGATGTTCTCTTAGAGCAATGAATATCATTTTAGGAGATCTTCTAGGTAGAATGAATACCTTTAGTTCGAAATTTTGATAAAAAATCAAATATTATACCAAAGCTACCTAACCAACACTCGGGAGCGACAACTCATGTCCCCGTCTTCAACTTCAAATTATAATAAAAATCACATGTTGTAATTACGGGTGCATTTCATGTGGCGTAATTATAATATGTCTTAAAATGATAAGTGCACACCATATTGACTTGTTTTCAAGATAAGTCCATAAATATGAAAAGCGGCTGAAAACTGAAAAAGGCTAAAAGAATAATAGGCAAAAATATGTAAATAATCATACGATTTAGGCCAAATAATAATAGTTAAGCGACCGTGCTAGAACCACGGAATTTGGGAGTGCCTAACACTTTCTCCTGGGTTAACAGAATTCCTTACTCGGATTTCGGGTCGCAGACATTTTAAACAGAGTCAAAATTTCCTCAGTTTGGGATTTCAATAAATAAATGGTGTCCCAGAACAACGTAAAAATCTGGGTGGCGACTCTGAAAATAATAAATAAATCCCAAATCCGCATAATGTCACTTAAATTGGAAAAAAGTCCCGTAGCCAACCCCTGTCGGAAAAAGGAGGTGTGACAGCTCTGGCGACTCTGCTGGGGATCGAACCCAGAATCTCTGGTTCAGGGTTCAAGAATTCGAGCTTAGAATAACTGTTGTATTTGGCTTTATTATCTGATTTTACATATTTGAACCTAATGTGCTAAATGCTGCTTTTACCGCTTTGATATTATCTGAACTGTATATAAATTGTGCCGAAACCCTCTTCTCTCTGAGTCTTCTAAATCATCTGGGAAGTGTGCACTTCGTGTGACTTCTTTTCTGTTAGAGTCATATCCAAATTTTAGAACGAGGTTCGGATAAGTTGCAAAGCCGGCGAAGCTTCTGTATTCCCGGTACGCTGCCCCAACCTCGGCTCGAGCTGTCCGCTCGGGTAAGCCTGGTCTAGAACAAAACCCCAGATTTAAACCTAGAATAACAAAACCTCATGCCGGATCCCTAGTAGGAACGCTTATTTGCATCATGTGCATTTGACTTAGGGGACTCAACACAGGGGTTGGGTCCGTCTAGGACAGGTGGACCCGAAATAAAAGACTACCCTGATGCATCTTATTTTCTACGTATGCATTTATTTGTCACAGCTTGTGTATCGACCGGCTAAACGAAAAAATGATGAGCAGAAAAACCAAGAGTGAGGTAGAATAGAGAATTTACCCTATTTTGGAAAATCCTCGTGTTTATTCCGAAACGCTGCCAAAATTTCTAAAACAAATAAATAAAATATACAAAAAAAAAATTAATGGGTTTACATTAATCAAGATTTTTTCCGAACTACGCTTTGTTTGATTCTCACTGGGGTGAGATACGTAGGCAACCCTCATCGGGTCCAACACCATTTTTCAAAATCAAACAAATATGGCTCTAAATAAAATCAGGTGACACCATTATAGCCTAATCGCCCAAGTGGGGCGCCGGAAGGCCAATTGGCAAGAATAGCCACCTGCGTTTTTAAAATTTTGACCCAATTCGCGAACACGACTTTAAAAAAAAAGGCCATATTCGCAAAGGGGGTCCATTGTCTTTAAGCCTTTTGCCCAAAACGACACTTTTCGAAAATTGTTTCTGTTGTCTTAATAAAAAGAATGAAAGTGCAGGATGAATACAGTTGAAAACATTCCCTTCAAAGCAGTCGAAGAAATCCCTCTGGGACTCCATATGTGGTGGAGCAACTTGAGGGAGACTAGTAAAAAGTCCGTTGTAAAAGCTTTAGGGGGACTTACTGGCCTTTTAAAGATCAAGCCGAGGTTGGACATCGTCGAAGCTCTAATACCGTTTTGGGATCCCGCCCACAATGTATTCCACTTCTCGGACTTTGAATTAACACCCACGCTGGAGGAAATAGCGGGGTATGCTGGTCTCAATGACAAGCTCAGAAGTCGGTACCCAGTGGCACCCAGGGCAGTGACTCCCCACAAGTTTCTGGATCTGTTGAACATTAGCCGGGACGTCCAAGACCCACATCTGTCCGAAGGCTTCTGTACTTTCTACTTTCTTTACAGACGTTATGGAGATCCCCAGGGTTACGAGGCTGGCAACACTGGTCTGACTCACAAAGATCAGGCTAAATGGGAAGCCCGTCGGGGGTTAGCTTTTGTGGTAGCCTTCTTGGGCACCTTGATATGCCCAAGAAACGACAGATGCATAGACATCAGACTTGTGGGGATGGCAGACTTCATGATAAAAAAGTCCTATGGAACATTGATACCAATGGTCTTAGCCGAGATATACCGTGCTCTAACAGTTTGCCAATCTGGCGGAAAATTCATCGAGGGGTGCAACCTACTCCTACAAATCTGGCTGACTGAACACCTCGGCCACCGACCGGGCTATATGAACTATGGTTTAACCGGTTTAAACTGCATTGAGGAACATAGCACTCGGGTAAAAGGCCACCAATTCCCGGAAGGCACGGGATCCTGGCGCTCCTATTTCAGCTCACTAACCGCCAACCAAATCGAGTGGACGTTCGGATGGCTCCCTCTCGACGAGGTGATCAATATGTTGGCTTAGGTTTGCTATCTCCTATTAATGGGCTTGCGAAGCATTCAACCATATGCCCCGCACCGGGTCTTACGCCAGTTAGGGAGGCAGCAGGGTGTTCCCCATGATGAGGATTTAAGCCAACAAGCCATTGAATTGTGCCCAAGAGCTGCATTCCCTGAAAGCAGGGTCCGCCAAATCTGGAATGAATGCCGGTTTTTAGAACCTCAAACTCGAGTGAGAGACTTATCAAAGGGGGAAGTGGAACCCGCCTACACCTCCTGGTACGGGGTAAGAGGCCGGGAACATCAAGAGCAAGAACGACCCGCAAAAAGACCCCATGTACAACAATTCACCGAGCAAACTCAAGAGCATTGGGCTTAGTTAGAAAAAGAGAACAGCTACCGAGCCACCATAAGCAAATTGGAGGCCCAGGTTAGGGCAATCAAGTTCGAAAATACTCTGCAAACTGCCTCAATCGAAGGAGAGAAAAATTGATTAGTTCAAGAAAATGAAGCCCTTCGGGTCCAGATACAGGAACTGAAAACAGCTGTCGAGAACCCAAAAAGAAGCAGGACCGATGAAAGGCTTATCAACGGTTTGAGGCATAAAGTATGTAGTCATGGAAATGAGTTAGACAAAGCCGAAGAAGAACTGACAGAAGTTCGGGCAAGACTAACAACGAGTGAAGAAGAAAGAACAGGATTTATTCAGAAACTAAAAAAGAGGTATGACCAGGAAGTCGTAGGCTTGAAAGAAAAGTTGGTCACCGTCGAGAACGAAAGGGCCAAACAGGCAAAAGGGTTTAAAAACAGAGACGGAACAGTGCTATGCCATGATGGCTCGGTTAGAAAGAGAGTTGCAACGATGGCAAGACCAGAA
>ML391787.1:123303-159643 GCA_005239525.1 Nicotiana knightiana | reverse complement strand
CCCTTTAACCCGCAATCCACAATATCACATATATCTTTTGGGGGGTAGAAGAGGGGTGTGACATACGCGAGGTAACGAGTGCGTGCTCGGACTTATTTGTGGGAAGTTCACCTTTTATGGTTCTTAGGTCCTTATATTCACCTTGTATGAAGTTGTTCTTGATACGCTTGAGTTCTTATTTGCTAGTTTCACATGTACATGCTTTGATTAGAGATAATTGCTTTCTGTTACTTCAAAAGTAGCTGTTTCATTCTCCTTGCATTTATGCCGGAGACGTCGCCAGAAAGATAGAGTTATCACACAAAGGCGAAATGACTAAGATCTTGCTCTCCGCCAGCGCGACAACTGTCCAAATCATTTGACGCTTCTTCTCACTGAGCAGCGGACTGATACTATAAGTAGGACAAAGGCCTTCAAAGAGAAATAAAAGGATTGTAGTAATAGAGAAGCGAAGCCAAGAACACCAAAAAAAATGAGAAGGGAAAAGACCTTCATCAACTAAATTTTGTTGCGTAAGTGAGGATGCCAGTCATCATAGTCTGAACTTCAAATCTTTCGGAAGTGTTTACATAATCTTCTTCTGTCCGAAGAAATGATTCATCGAAATAATGAGTCACCATTGATATCGACACATATGAGATCGCCAAATGCTCTGGAGTTCCTCTATTTTAGGATTCACCTTTACCGTCTACTTGACCTTGATTTGACTTAACCGATGGTTTTACCTCTTCTATCGTCATGCTATATTTTCATAAACTGCCTATATTTAATTAAAATTATTAGTGTCTCATCCTATATTTGTTTCTCCTTAATTGGAGTTGCGATTATCTTTTACCACTTACCCTTATTTTAATTGTTGAATATCTCTTGTGATTGCTCAACCTTAAAAGGGGCTTAGATAACCTATATCTTAGTCGATTTTCTTTTACTTGGAATTATTTGACTTGTTTTGGCTTCTTATTGTTGACTTGACTATTGTGTATTCGTTGTTACGTCTTGTTTTTCCTTGGTTAAGCTGTCTCTTTACACTTAGCATTCTTTACCGTGATTATTCCTTGTGAATGAGTTCTACTGTTTTCCTTGTGATTTAAAGTCCTTGTATTGATTTACTCGTCGTATTTTGTATTAACGTCATTATTACTTTGTGCTTGATGTGGTGATGTACGACTTTTTATGTGGTGCTATAATTATTGTCTTTGTTGGTTGCGCTGCATATTTAAATTGGGACTACAGACGTATTTCGGGAGATCCCCCTATACTGCATATTTATTTTGGGACAACGGACGTATTCCGGGAGATCCCCCAGCACTACATGCTTATTTTGGGACTACAGACGTATTCCGGAAGATCCCCCTGTACTGCATATTTAAATTGGGACTACGGACGTATTCCGGGTGATCCCCCTGTACTGCATATTTATTTTGGGACTACAGACGTATTCCGGGAGATCCCTCAGCACCGCATATTTATTTTGGGACTACGGACGTATTCCGGGAGATCCCTCTGTACTGCATGATAAATTCGGAACAATGGGACGGGATCCCGGTAGATTTATCTTAAAGAAACTATGTTTGAAAGACATTTATTTGAAAAGGTATATTTGAAAAGTATTTATCTTGAGGGAACTATGTTTGAAACACATTTATTTGAAAAGTATCTATCTTGAAGAAAACTATGTTTGGGAGACATTTATTGGAAAAAGTATATTTGAAAAATATTTATTTTGAAAGAACTACGTTTGAACGTTTTCTATCTGCAAAGTTTATATTCGAAGGAAGTATATCTCAAAGAATTTTCTATTTGGAAAGATTATATTTTAAAGTTTCCAATATAAAATTTGCGGGTGAAAGTTTACACTTGAAGATTTTGACCAATTTATTGAGGTTGTTGGCTAAGTCCTGATGTGGAAACTATTGCAGTGCTGAGTTACTACTTGCCCTTACTGTATTGTGATTTTCGGACAAGGGTTGTGTTTCCGTCCATCCTTTTGTGTATTTTCTGGTATTTCGTTAATGTTTGCCGGTTTCCTTCCTTGTTGTAGTTGTTATGTTGTTAGCCATATTGTATAGACATTAGATAGATGTCATGTTCTGTTATTTCTGTACTTATGCCTGTTTAGTTTATTAGACCAGTGAGTGTCTTGACTAGTTCTCGTCACTACTTCACCGAGGTTAGTCTTGATACTTACTGGGCACCGTTGTGGTGTGCTCATACTACACTTCTGCACATTTTTTGCAGATTCATGTATTGATCGTTAGTAGTTGTACAGATCCTTGCTGAGGAGACTCGAGGTAAACCTGTCGCCGCGTTCGCAGGCTTCGGAGTCACTTTCTTACTTTGTTTTCAATTGTTTTACTCATTTTCAAACAGTTGTATTTAGAAGTGTAGTTAACTCTGTAGAGCTTATGACTTGTACTACCCGTTTGGAGAAATTATAAATTTTTTGCAAAGATTCTATATCGAGACTGTTAGTTTTTCTTTATTATTATTGTTATTCAATGAATGTTAGACCTACCTAGTCCCTAAGACTAGGTGCAATCACGATTTCCAACAGAAAAAAAATTGGGTCGTGACATTATCCTAATTATCGGTACAATTATAAGTTTATAAAAAATCGGTTCAATTCGGTCGGTTTTTAAATATCCATTGACACCCCTACAAGAGAGAATGTTCTTCCAACGGAGAAAACTTATGAAAGAAAATTTCTAAATAGAAAAGTCGGTTCCTAACTAAATCCGATAGGATCCTTATATATGTACTTTCTGAATAAACAATTATTGTCTGATATTTGTTGATAGGGCGGGCTTATGTTATTCTTGTCACACCTCCTTTTTTTACCCCCAAATTAATGAAGGGGTAATAAGGGATTTTTTCCACTTTAAGTGACATTATCCGGATTTGGGATTCATTTTAGTTTTTAGAGTCACCACCTGGATTTTTGACGATGTTCCGGGACACCGTTTTATTTTTTTGAAAATCTCAAACCGAGGAATTTTTGACTCTGTTTTGATTTGTCTGCGACCAGAAATCCGAGTAAGAAATTCTGTTAACTCGGGAGAAGGTGTTAGGCATTCCCGAATTCCGTGGTTCTAGCACAGTCGCTTAACCATTAATATTTGTCCTAAGTTATATGATTATTCACATATTTGAACCTATTGTGCATTTTAGCTTTTTAACTGCTTTTTAATATTTATGGAATTATTTTAAAACATGTCACGATGACGTGCACTTGTCATTTTTGGACACATTGTAAACGCGCCACATGAAATGCACCCGCGATTTACAATATGTGATTTTTATTTGTTATTTAAAATTATGGTCGGTCATATGAAATGCACACCCGAATTGAGAATTATGTATCGTAACTATGCCACGGGAGTCGTACCCATGGCCACGATAAATTATTATTTAAATATTTGAATAAACTACATATATTCATTTTTTGTTGTTTTCCTGCATTTGAGATTGTTCTGAGGCTCGAGAGTAATGGAAATGAATGGAGCTATTTAAGCAATCATTTATTATGTACAATAGGACAACTTACCTGCTTCAAACCAAAAGTTAATAACCCAAATAGATATAAAAGGATAAGAATAGACTCTGGCCCATTAATTCCCATAAACCCAAACATTTGTAAAATCCACCATGATTTATCGTCCTTGACTTCCAATAAATTCAAATAATAGCTTCTTTAATCAAACATAGCTCTAATGTATGAACGCTAACAAAGGGAGATGGCAAATCAACATACGACAATATTGGATTGTAAAGAATGAACTTGAGCGTAAATGTCACAAATCAAATCATGGCATAAAATAAAATACTGACCACTAAGACTACTAATGAGATACAAACTAACACAGAAGAGCAACAATTGATCAAATCATTTGCAAATATCAAGATGAGGCAAAGAAAGGACCTTTATTTGAGATTTTCCATTTCTCGAGTCTTACAACAAAGTTGTTTTCAGCATGATGGAATCGGCATAATAGCAAAGTTGAAAAAATCGACGCCTCGACTGGAACTCGATGACCTTGAACGGGAACCTCACCAAGCAAAACCAACCTCGACTTCTTTGAGTTAATATTTGGAGTTATTTTTTCAACTAGATCGGGAGCTTTGGCGAGCTTATTTTTGGTGCCTCCTTTGCTACATTTTTTAACAGCCTTTCACGGCTATTTACAGAGGAAGAAGAGCTTGTTTCGCTCAAGTTTATATGGCAGCGTTTTCATAGTGTTTTGGAGAGTTTACGACTGCATTTTTCGGGTAATTGAAAGTTGCTTTTGTGGCTGTTTTCCAGCTGCGACACAACTGTTTTGAAGCTGATTTTCACATCAGTTTATGGGTGAGCTTCATGGCTATTTTACGATTGTTTTGTGGGAATATTAGGTGACGTTTTGCTGGAGTTTCGCTGGTATTTCAGCAATGTATCAGGGTCGTTTTAAGTGGAGGAAAGCAACTGGTTTTAGGAGCTAAAAGATGGCTGATTTCATTGTGTTTGGTGTCATTTTCAACTCGATTTTCTCTGTGTGTTCATCTCCGTCACTCTCTGCTTCTGTTTTCGTTTTTGTTCTGCAGATGTGTTTGTTGTTGAAGATGAGAGAATGAGGAAGGAGAAAGGGGGAAAACGGCGTTGGGCGATCTATGGGAGGGGGTTTTCCAAAATTAGGTCCCTCTTTTTTTGTGACGAAGATTAAAGGGCCTTTTATAGGGGTGTATGTTTTAGGGTTAGGTTAATAGTTATTGGGCTAAGGGGAATGGGCTTGAGAATTATGGACTTAGGTCTGACTTGGGTTCTAAATCTACAAAATTGGCTAAGAAGTTACTTCTAAAATACTTATAAGAAAAATATAAAACAACTCTTAATTGACTTTAATAAATTATTATATTAAAAATAAAACTAAGAATTAAAGTAGAAACTATTTTTTTTTGGTATTTTTTCAAAGATTATATAAAAATAAAAATCCTAGCAAAATAGTATGACTACAAAATGAAACTATTTTTTATAATCTTAGTTTTTGCGATAAAATAAAGTAAAAAGGTCAAAACTAGTTAAAATAATAATATTAGACCTAAACTAAATATTTAAACGTTATACTGTGTAAAATCACGGGGAGGGTCAAAAATTACATGTCTACAGATGCCCCTCTTTGACTGGAAATGCGAAGAGTTTTTAGACAAAGAACAACAAGACATGTTTTGACCCGATCTGTATTTAAAAGTGTAGAAAACTTAAAAGAAATGAGGATGTGACCGAGTCCTGGTTTTGGACATCCTACATATCCCGGGTTATAAGGGAATCAGGTCGCGCGTAGTTCAAGGAGAGTGATGGAATGATGAGTTACAGAGTCGAGCGAGGTTCCGTCTGAGGCTCCAGTTCGCGGTCTCGTGATTACATCAAAATCAAAAAAGAAAAGACTAACTAAGCCTATCAGCTACGAGTTACAAGATTCTTATCTATGAGTCTTCTGAAGCTTGGTCTTGAGTCTTGGTTAGTTCTTCATGCAGACTCTGATCTGAATTTTGATGCTTGTTGGCTGCAAGTGCTAGTTCATTCTTCTATAGCTTTTTCGGATCAAGAATGGACATGCATAGCTTGTGACTTCAATCTGTCTTGAGCAGTCCACATCTTTTCCGCTTCTGTACTTTGGGGTTCAACTCTTTTCTTATTTTCTTTTATTCTGAATTGAGACGTCTTCTTTTGGTCGTCTCGAATCCATTGTCCTAAATTGCAATCTGCGCAAAATCAAAACAAACGAACGAAATTTTCTGCCCTAGTTTTCACTAGAAAAATTTCGTGAGTTATTGTAAGGAAATCTACACTAATTTGTTATTGAAAGCAATGAAAGGCTAGGAGCAGTGCACCTGGAGTTATTGTAGACTAGGTAGTGGATACCCTATATCTCAAAGTAAGATCAACTAGGGGTTGGAGACCCTATGTTGCAAAATAAAATCAACTAGGGATTGTATACCCTATGTTGGAAAAGAAATCAATTAGGGAATGTATACCCTTAATTGGAAAAGAAAGCATCAATTAGGGAATATATATCCTTAATTGGAAAAGAAAGCATCAATTAGGGGATGTATACCCTTCATTGGCATCGACTAGGAAACGTGTACACCCATGTCGGGAAAAGAAAATCAATTAGGGAATGTATACCCTTAACTGGAAAAGTAAAACATCAATTAGGGAATGTATACCCTTAATTGGAAAAGAAAAATATCAATTAGGGAATGTATACCCTTAACTGGAAAAGCAAAACATCAGTTAGGGAATGTATACCCTTAACTGGAAAAGCAAACCATCAATTAGGGAATTTATACCATTAACTGGAAAAGCAAAACATTAGTTAGGANTGTATACCCTTAACTGGAAAAGTAAAACATCAATTAGGGAATGTATACCCTTAATTGGAAAAGAAAACCATCAGTTAGGGGATGTATACCCTTAACTGGAAAAGCAAAACATCAGTTAGGGAATGTATACTCTTAACTGAAAAAGTAAAACACCAATTAGGGAATGTATACCCTTAATTGGCAAAGGAAACATCAATTAGGAAATGTATACCCTTAATTGGCATCGACTAGGGAGCGTGTACACCCATGTCGGGAAAAGAAAATCAATTAGGGAATGTATACCCTTAATTGGAAAAGCAAAACATCAATTAGGGGGTGTATACCATTAATTGGAAAAAGAAAGCATCAATTAGGGAATGTATACCCTTAATTGGCATCGACTACGGAGCGTGTACACCCATGTCGGGAAAAGAAAATCAATCAGGGAATGTATACCCTTAATTGGAAAATCAAAACATCAATTAGGGAATGTATACCCTTAATTGGAAAAGCAAAACATCAATTAGGGAATGTATACCCTTAATTGAAAAAGAAAAACATCAGTTAGGGAATGTATACCCTTAACTGGAAAAGCAAATCATCAATTAGGGAATGTATACCCTTAATTGGCATCGACTAGGGAGAGTGTACACCCATGTCGGGAAAAGGTGTAGTTGGGGATTGGAGGTCTCATACTACTTTGAGTCATTTTCAACTTCAATTCTTCTTCTTCTTTTTTCTTTTATCTTTCTTTCTTTTTTTTTAAATTTATTTTTGGGCATGCGGGAAAAGATTTTTGGAGGAAACTTCCCTTTCTTTGGAGTCAATGTTGCAGAGCTCCTTTTAGCTCTTGCGCAATTCCTTTTGATTGCACCTGCTTTTTGCATGGTTGCTTTTGCACCTGTTTCCTATTTTCAAACAAAGAACAATTTGTTAGTTTGAAACAGTGGTTGGTTTTGCGGCCATAATTTTCAACTGCTTGATCTCAGTTCTTTTGATAAAGATCTCAACCACTTGCTTGCTGGGGATTGGGTTTCATCTCTAATCCCGGGGAGCTTGGCTTTCCAGATTTCGTGTGGTGATCGGTCATGTGGGACCCAACATTTCAACTTTTTTCTGCCTTTGTAGGCCTTTCATTTGTTTTTCTTTTGGACTTTCGGAGTATCGGGGGGAAATTTTTAGGCCCCTCAAATTCTACCGCACTGGTTAGTCTCGGGAGATCTAACCTTCCCAATTTTACTTCTCCTTTATTTGCCTTCCATTTCTGGTTTTTCCCCCGCCTTTAATTTAAAGTAACGAGAGTGCCTTGGCTTTTCAGACTTTGCCAAGAGGGTTAACCACGTGAGAATTAACCTTTCACTTCATTTGCCTTCATATTTATTTTGATTTGATCTTCTCTTTTCAAGAGTTGTGTTTACAGCATCGGCCATTGCGGCCAGTCGGGGTCGACTTGATGCACCTGGTGAGGCTTGGTGCCCTTATATGTTGGCTCGCGTTAAATGAGAACCATGTAAATCAGTTTTGCCATCCTTTTTTTGTCTTATTTCAGGAATAGAGTTAGACCGAAAGGGATTTGAGAACCAACAAATGACAAAATGAGTAATGAGTTTAAACGAGAGGTATCCCTTTCGGGGAAAGGAAGGAAGGACTTATCTGGAGTGCATGCGGACTTCAACGAACATGACATGCCTTTTGGACTGGATGCTTGATCTGTGTAAACCGTCCTACTCTCAGAAATTCATCGCAACTATCACCTCGAGATTGAGAAACCTTGTCCCGAACTATGTCCATGTTAGTGACCCATTATCCTTTCGATCAGCGGCGCCCTTTTCGGGTTTTCATCAACTAACCTCTCTCATTTCTCTTCTCACCATCGCCTTGTAGTGATCTTTGCGAGTTTTCACTAACAAGACTCTCTCATTTTTAATTTCTCTACTTACCGTCGCCTTGTAGTGCTCTTTGCGAGTTTTCACTAACAAGACTCTCTCATTTCTAATTTCTCTGCTTACTGTCGCCTCACGGTGCCCGTGCGGGTCTTCACTGATAAGACTTTCTCATTTTATTTCTCTTATTTGATTGTACCAGATCCGACACTGTATCCTCCAACTTTAAACATGTTTGCCAATTGATTGGAAGGACTTGAACAGGGTTTTGGTGAAAAAGAATTTGTATTGAATTATAACTTTGGAACCTCTCCGGCGAAATTATTTCCAAACATATTATAACATCTGCCCCAGCTTAAACTCTTGGGGAAATGTGGAATATTATTTTGATGTGACTGAACCCCAGGGTGAGGCTGCCTACGTATCATTTCGGAATCAAGTCAAACATAGTTAAGGGAAACATTTTTGTTTTTGTTTTGATTTTTGTTTTGTTTTGTTTTCTCTTTCTTTTGATTTCTTTGTTCTCTTTTTTTTCATCTCATTTTTCGTTTATTTTTCCTCTTTCTTTTTCATTTTTTTTAACAATCAACCTTTTTTTTTCCAATAACACTTTCGGGTTCCATAAAGGGTGATCAAAGAAAAGTAACCGGTTCAAAGGGTTTGCAAAAGGGTTAATGGTGTTTGGGTAGCGAGAATGAAAGCCTTCATCATCCCAATCGGAGAACATTTATGGATGATCAAACATAGTACCTTTTGACTGCACCTACGTTGACAGTTGTTTCAGGGACATTTTCTTCGAGCCCCAAGTACAACGCACTCTTTTGAGAGTACTCTGGTTGCAATGTATGGACCTTTCCAATCTGAACCAATTTTCCTTTGGCTATCCCGATTCATTATTTTATTTCCTTGGCCTAACTTCATTTGCATTAATTCGATGTTTGACAGCGTCTTAGGATCTTTCGACTACACCTGCGTTGACAGTTGTTTCATGGACATTTCCTTCGATGTACCCCAAGTTTAACGCACTCTTTTGGAAGTACTCTCGTAGTATATGGACCTTTCCAATCTGATCCAATTTTCCTTTGGCTGTTCCGACTCATTATTATATTTTCTTGACCTAACTTTATTTGCATTCCGATTCTTGATTCATTATTTCGAAGTCTGACAACGTTTTAGGATCTGTTGACTGCATCTGCTTTAACAGTTATTTCAGGGACATTTCCTTCGATGTACCCCAAGTATAAACACACTCTTTTGGCAGTACTCTTGTAGTAGTGTATGGACCTTTTCCGATCTGAACCAATTTTCCTTTGATTATCCCTATTGTTTTATTTCATTGATCTAACTTCATTTGCATTTTGACTCTTGATTCATTATTTCGGAGTCTGATAGCATTTTAAGATTCGGGCATGAAGTCCGCAAGCATGTCATGTTATTGAATTCTGCATTTAAACAGAACTGAAAGTAGAACAAGAAAAGAGACAAGATTAAGAAAAGAGATATTCTTGGAAAATAAAATATTAATTCCATTTGATTTTTGATTTTTTGATTTCTTTTGATTTAAAAAAAAAATTAAAGATAGAAGGGTTTACATCGGAAAGTAAGACAATAAAGTAAAACATCCGGATCACGCCCTGAGATAATCCGGACGCAGAAAGGATAGCAAGACTGACTATCGAGACTCCCATCTGATGAGGTAACTTTCAGGCTTGGCCACCGTTTTTTGGCTTTTCTTCTGTCTCGGCAATGGCTGCAATGGCCTTCGGTGCCATATCAAATTCCGCATCTTTACAAAATTCCGACTGTTGGCTCAGTGTGAGCACGCAGGGGGTTGTTCATCGTATTAGGGTCTTCTTCATCCCTAAACACTATCGCTTGGACCTCGATGAGGTCTTCCATTGTTCTTTTAAGAGTCCAACAATCTTCAGTGTTATGTCCCACTGCTCCTGAGTGGTATTGACATCTAGCATCAACCTGGTGTGAGGGGGACTCGGGGTTCGGCCGGTTTGGGGCCACTGGCTGCAACAGACCTATCTTGACCAATTTTTGGAACAAGCTAGAGTATGATTCACCAATAGGGGTGAAATGATTCCTTCTGAAGGCTCTCTTGGGAGAGGATTGTATTGGGGAACATTTGGTTGGGTATTATATGGAGCTTGGTAAGGATGGGCATTTCTGGGAGGTGGAGCTCGGTTTCAGGTATAATGATATGGTCACGTATAAGATTGCTCGTTCATCACAGCATTGGGAGGCGGTGCCATGGCATATGTAACATCATCTTGATAGGGATAATAGTGTTGTGGGACGTTAGGAAGCATGTATGATTGGTTGAATGCCCTACGGGCCCCCTCCGAGCTTGAAGCCATCATAACTCCCTCTTCTATCTCGTTTCTATTCATCAAACCATCCGAACCATTCTGAACGGCCTGTGATGAAACCTTAAAAGCATCTCGACTCAAGATTCGGCCCGTTTCCAAATTATTTTCTACCATCTCCCCAATTTTGATAGCCTCGGCGAACGGTCTACCTATAACAGACATCATGTTCTGGAAGTAGTCCGCCTCTTGGGCCAGTAGGAAGACCGTAACCATTTCTGCTTCGTCCATTGGAGGATTTACCCTGGCAGCTTGCCCACACCATTTGACAGCATATTCGCGAAAGCTTTCCGCAATTTTCTTTTTCAAATTAGACAAAGAGTTCCTGTCGGGAGCGATGTCTACATTATATTGGAGCTGGCGGACAAAGTCTCGGGCCAAATAGTCCCACACATGCCAATGGGTAATTTCTTTATCCGTATACCATTCAACAGCGATTCTGGTGAGGCTTTCTCCGAAGTAGGCCATTAAAAACTCCTCTTTTCCACCATCACCCCTCATCTGGTTACAATATTGTTTCAAGTGAGCCATCGGGTCTCCGTGCCTGTCATATTTTTCAAACTTTGGCGTTTTGAAACCAACTGGTAGGTGAACATGTGGAAACATGCATAAATCGGAGTAGGAGACACTCTTCTGACCACTCAAACCCTGCATGTTTTTTAAGCTTTGCTCTAGGCTTCTCATCTTCCGAGCCATTTCTTCTTGCTCGGGGCTTCTCGTTGTTTTTTGCTGACCCATGGGAGACTCATATTGCTAGTGCTGAGGGTAAGAGTTTGGATTGGGCACTGTTGGTGGTGTATCGAATATTGCTGGCGGTTCCCTTAAATCCGGCGCCTGGGGTGATCCACAGAAGGCATTCCGGGGCCATTAGGCGGCATTAGAGGGCGCCCACATGGGAAGATTGAACTGGGCACAAGGATGTTGGAAAGCCCATCTGAACCGGGAATCAACTCAAGAAAACCAGGGATTATACTTGGTGATTCCCTGCCGTTAGACCAGGCGTCCCACATTTCCAACATACAGCGACGCAACATTCTGTTTTCTTCAGCAGTTGCTGATTCCGGCTGCGGAATAGACGATGACGGGCTATCCTCAGAACCGATGATTGGCATATTACCGACGGAGAGCTTCTCTACCTTTGGACCTTGTGAATGATGGGAAACCGAACTACCAACAAAACCAACCACCAAAACCTGGCTAATTTGCACACCAAATAACCTTGTTAATTTTGAGACATTTAACATATAGGGAATCACACGTTGGGATGCAGTGCACCTAACAGTTAAACGTTTCTACCATGTGTTTGAACGGTTGCATGTTTCATCCCGGTCTTTAAATGTCTCTTTCAAATTTTATCTCTCCCTCTTTTTTTGAATTTTTTCATGTTTCGATTTCTTTTTCTTTCTCTTTTGTTATTTTCGCTCTTTATTTTTCTCATTTATTTTTGTCACTCTTTTTTTTTTCTTTTTCGCTCTATTCTTCACTTTCCTTTCACTCTTTTTTTTATTTTTCACTCAATTTTTTTATGACTATGATCGAATTTGACGGGGATTGCTTACGTATCATGACGCCGCATGAATCAGATCTTGCGTAGTTCGGGAAGATTGAGAATGGAGTAAATAAAGCTAACTCTTTTGTTTTTGAATTTCGTTTATTTTATTTCTTGAATTTTTGAAAGAAATGCTTTAAAAGAAGAAAGAAAGTACTTTTGGCTATTTTTTTTTTTTGAAAAAAAGATTTCTAAAGAAGAAAGAAAATATTTGGAATTTGATTTATTGTTTTTTTTTTCTTTTTTTCTTTTTGAATTTTTTGAAAGATAAGCTTCTAAAGAGAAAGGAAACATTTTTGGATTTTGTTTCTGATTTTTTGAAAGAAATACTTCTATAGAAGAAAGAGAATATCTTTTTCTTTTCTTTTGGATTTTTAATTTTTTTTTCTGGATTTTTTGGGAAAAATACTTCAAGAACAAAAAAAATATTTTGGATTTTGATTTTTCATTGATTTTTTAAATTTTTTTTTGAAATGAAGACTTCTAAAGAAGAAAGAAAATATTTTTGGATTTTTTTTTCTTTTTTGGGTTATGGGCAAAAAACTTCTAAAAATGGTGGATTTTTTTTTGAATGAAAGACCCTTTAAAAATTCTTTTTTCTTTTGTTTTGAACTTTGAGAATTTCAAAAGTAAGAAAAAAATATTTTTGTTGGATTTCATCTTTTGTCATTTTTTTAAGAATAAAGAAAATATTTTTGGACTTCGAACGTTGCCTCTACATTTTCGAAAGAGAGATTTTTTAAAGAAAGACAAAGCTTTTGTTATTTTTTTTTGAATTTTTGTTTTCTGATTTTTTTTTGAAAAATATTTCTGAAGGATATGTTTGATTTTGAGTATTTATTGATTTTTATTNAACAAAACCTCATGCCGTATCTCTAGTAGGAACGCTTATTTGCATCACGTGCATTTGACTTAGGGGACTCAACACAGGGGTTGGGTCCGTCTAAGCCAGGTGAACCCGAAATAAAGACTATCCTGATGCATCTTACCTGGCTATGTGTATATTATTTGGTTTCGGCTTGTTTATCGACCAGTTAAAGGAAAAGAAATAACAGAAAAAATAAGAGTACGAGGTATTTATTCGAAATATGAAACTCTGTCTATAAATAAGAAAGAAAATAAATGAATATTTTCAAAAAGTCATGTTTCCCCAGTCCCGTTAAAGCTGACCGAACTACGCGGGTTTGATTCTCACCGGATGTGAGATACGTAGGCAAACCTCATCAGTTTCGACCCCCAATTTTAAAAAAAAAATTCAAAAATATTTTCCTTTAAATCCCTACTTAGAAAATCTCAAACAAATAAGAAAAAAGAAAAAGATTTTAAACCCAAAATATATATATATATATATATATATATATATATTTTGGGTTTAAAATCTTTTTCTTTTTTCTTATTTGTTTGAGATTTTCTAAGTAGGGATTTAAAGGAAAATATTTTTGAATTTTTTTTTTAAAATTGGGGGTCGAAACTGATGAGGTTTGCCTACGTATCTCACATCCGGTGAGAATCAAACCCGCGTAGTTCGGTCAGCTTTAACGGGACTGGGGAAACATGACTTTTTGAAAATATTCATTTATTTTCTTTCTTATTTATAGACAGAGTTTCATATTTCGAATAAATACCTCGTACTCTTATTTTTTCTGTTATTTCTTTTCCTTTAACTGGTCGATAAACAAGCCGAAACCAAATAATATACACATAGCCAGGTAAGATGCATCAGGATAGTCTTTATTTCGGGTTCACCTGGCTTAGACGGACCCAACCCCTGTGTTGAGTCCCCTAAGTCAAATGCACGTGATGCAAATAAGCGTTCCTACTAGAGATACGGCATGAGGTTTTGTTATTCTAGGTTTAAACCTGGGGTATTGTTCTAGACAAAGCTTACCCGAACGGACAACTCGAGCCGAGGTCGGGGCAGCGTACCGAGAATATAAAAGCTTCACCGGCTTTGCAACTTGTCCGTACCTCATTCTAAAATTTGGATGACTCTAACAGAAAAGAAGTCACACGAAGTGCACACTTCCCAGATGATTTAGAAAACTCAAAGAGAAGGGGGTTTCGGCACAATTTATATACAGTTCAGATAATATCAAAGGGGTAAAAAAACGACATTTAGCACATTAGGTTTAAACATGTAAAAATCAGGTAATAATAAAAGCCAAATATAACAACAATTCTAAGCTTGAATTCTTGAACCCTGAACCAGAGATTCTGGGTTCGATCCCCAGCAGAGTCGCCAGAGCTGTCACACCTCATTTTTTCACCCCCAGATTAATGAAGGGGTAATAAGGGAGTTTTCCACTTTAAGTGACATTATTCGGATTTGTGATTTATTTTAGTTTTCAGAGTCGCCACCCGAATTTTTGACGATGTTCCGGGACACCGTTTTATTTTTTTAAAAATCCCAAATCGAGGAATTTTTGACTCTGTTTTGATTTGTCTGCGACCAGAAATCCGAGTAAGGAATTCTGTTAGCTCGGGAGAAGGTGTTAGGCATTCCCGAGTTCCGTGGTTCTAGCACAGTCGCTTAACAATTAATATTTGGCCTAAGATATCTGATTATTCACATATTTGAACCTATTGTGCATTTTAGCTTTTTAACTGCTTTTTAATATTTATGAAATTATTTTAAAACATGTCACGAAGACGTGCACTTGTCGTTTTTGGACACATTGTAAACGCGCCACATGAAATGCACCCGCGATTTACAACATGTGATTTTTATTATTGTTATTTGAAATTGTGGTCGGTGTAGATATGTAATTTCTGACCCTCCCCGAGATTTTACACATTTAGCATCTAAATATTTAGTTTAGGTCTAGTATCTCTATTTTAACTAGTTTTGGCACTTTTAGTTTATTTTGTTACAAAAAATAAAAATTACAAAAAATATTTTTACTTCGTTCAGGAATATCAATATTTTTGGTAGTAATTTATTTGAATTTTTTCGATGATTATAATCTAATCCCATTTTCATTTTTTTTAGCATGATATTTGAAAAAACACCAAAAACAGTTTTGTTTTAACGGTTAATTTAATTTTAATAGTTATTTTTACTTAATTAGGATTAATTAATATACGTGGATAGTATTTTATTCTTATTCAATAAGAAAGAATCAAATTTGGGATAAAAGTTTCAATCTTAGGCCCATTTTTCGAAATTAACTCCAAAAGCCCAATCTTCCTTACGCTTCAGTACCCTAAAAATCCTAATACCATCTTCTTCTTGAAGATTGGAGACCAGCACCAGTGTCCTCACTCCTCCCTTCACCGATTCATCACCCCAACACCACCAAGCCGTTCCCACCCTCTCCATTTTCGAACTGAGAATAGCGCCGCCGCCAATCTTCTTCCGCCCAGGAGCAGCCGTCAACCACCACCATAACAACCACCCCACAACCGGCTGCCACCTTCTTCATCTTCAACCCCTGAACCCTAGAGAAGAAGAGCAGCCGGCCATCTCCCTTAGTCCCAAAACCAGTCGCCCTCCTCCAAATCACTTCACCAGCAAACTAGCCGGACCTCCTCCCTCCTCGCACATCTGCCGCGCCACCAATACTCCGCTAAAACTCGTTAGAAAATTAGCCACGCCTCACTCTTTTACTTGTTCCTTTTTCTGGAAATTTGAGAGTTGCAGAACTAGCAATTCAAATTCTCGTCAAATTTATCAAAACCAGCGGATCGAGAATCGCGATATGATATTCGAACCTTAGTCGAAGTTGCTGTCAGTGGTGGTATTGTTCCAGTGTTATAGTCTGCGGTTCCCATCCAGATTTGAGTCGACTGATCGGAGTTCATTGTACCGATTTACATCAATTTTCAGCTAAATTGAGGTCCAATTTCTCTTCCTTCTTACAAACTTGTTTTCCTTAATTTGCTGTTGATCGAATGACTCTATGAAAGGTCCTCTTGATTGATATTCTCGTTTGTGTGTTAATGTATTCTTAACTAAGGAGTTGCTATGTTGAATCACTGCTTCTTTAATTTAAAACGTGAAAAATTAATTAGTTTTGAGTTGCTGGCTTATTCTATTGGCTCAAGTGATTGGATTTAAACAAAAAAAAGTGAATCTGGATTTTGCTCGAGACATTCGGATTTTTAATTGATAAAAATAAAAAATTGTATTAAAAGGGATTTGGATTTGATATGAATCTTATTATTTGCTTTATTTCATTATTCGCTAGGAGCATGTCTAGGCCGCTATCATTGGGGTAGGCAAACCGTTGGTCACATTTCGAATGCACGCTGGCGTGACTCGACTATCAAACAGTTAAAATGATAAATTATCGTGACTATGGGTACGGCTCCCGTGACATAGTCATAGATACGTAACTCCAAAATTCGGGTGCACGCTGGCGTAACTCGACCCCTAATTTCAAATAATTAAAATAAACACGTTGTGGGTCGTGGGTACGGTTCCCGTGGCATGATTCGCAATGTGTAACCAAATAATTAGTTGTATAACAATTGGATTGTTAAAAACGGTTTAAAAGGAATAAATGCACGTAGGTTTCAAACAATGTTTTAAAATCATATAAATAGGCCAATAATAATAGTTGAGAGACCATGCTAAAACCACAGAACCCGGGAATGCCTAACACCTTCTCTCGGGTTAACATAATTCCTTACCCGGATTTCTGTGTTCGATGACTGTAAAAGATAGTCAATTTTTCCTCGATTCAGAATTTAAACCGGTGACTTGGGAAATCATAAACTATCCCAAGTGGCGACTCTGAATTTTAAATAAAATAATCCCGTTGCGATTGTCACTTAAATTCGAAAAAACTCCCTTATACCCCTCCCGGGTAGTGAAAAAGGAGGTGTGACAGTCGGGTCACATGAAATGCACACCTGAATTGAGATTTATGTATCGTAACTATGCCACGGGAGCCGTACCCATGGCCACGATAAATTATTATTTAAATGTTTGAATAAACTACATATATTCATTTTTAGTTGTTTTCCTGCATTTGAGATTTTTCTGAGGCTCGAGAGTAATGGAAATGAATGGAGCTATTTAAGCAATCATTTATGTAAACATTGCGCGGGGCACCCTATTTGGTCGCCCCCATTTAACCTATACCTTTTTTTTTTAATTTTTTTTTAATTTGTACCCACTTTTTAAATAACTTCTCTTCGCTGAATTTTAAATAAAATAATCCCGTTGCTATTGTCACTTAAATTCGAAAAAACTCCCTTATACCCCTCCCGGGTAGTGAAAAAGGAGGTGTGACAGTCGGGTCACATGAAATGCACACCCGAATTGAGATTTATGTATTGTAACTATGCCACGGGAGCCGTACCCATGGCCACGATAAATTATTATTTAAATGTTTGAATAAACTACATATATTCATTTTTAGTTGTTATCCTGCATTTGAGATTTTTCTGAGGCTCGAGAGTAATGGAAATGAATGGAGCTATTTAAGCAATCATTTATGTAAACATTGCGCGGGGCACCCTATTTGGTCGCCCCCATTTAACCTATACCTTTTTTTTTTAATTTTTTTTTAATTTGTACCCACTTTTTAAATAACTTCTCTTCGCTGAGCTGAAGTTCGCCAATTAAGCTGAAGTTCGCCAGTTACAAAGACAAAACTTCAGCATACGAGGCTGAAGTTCCCTAGTTACAAAGATAAAACTTTTCCCAATCCCAGTTATAAAGACAAAAACTTCAGCTATATAGCTGAAGTTTCCCAGTTACAAAGACAAAAACTTGCAGAAGTTCTCGAGTTACAAAACAAAAACTTCAGCTCTAGAGCTGAGGTTCCCCAGTTACAAAGACAAAAACTTCAGCTCTAGAGCTGAAGTTCCCCAGTTACAAAGACAAACTCTGAAGTTACCCAGTTACAAAGACAAAAACCAAGCTACTTCAGGCCCGTCTACTAGAATGCTAAAGTTTTGCGTGATTGTCTTTGCTACTTCAGCCCCGTATGCTGAAGTTATGCGAAAAAGCGGGTACACTTGCAATTTGTTTTACAAAGCGGGTATAATAAGTTAAAACGTGACACAAAAAGCGGGTACGGATGCAAATGCCCCATCATTTATTATGTACAATAGGACAACTTACCTACTTCAAACCAAAAGTTAATAACCCAAATAGATATAAAAGGATAAGAATAGACTCTGGCCCATTAATTCCCATAAACCCAAACATTTGTAAAATCCACCATGATTTATCGTCCTTGACTTCCAATAAATTCAAACAATAGCTTCTTTAATCAAACATAGCTTTAATGTATGAACCCTAACAAAGGGAGATGGCAAATCAGCATACGACAATATTGATCTGCTGTTGTTTACTACTATTTTATGTGTTTGGTAATGTGGTATTAAGTTTGTTCAAGCTTTTCTAATGTAGTAACAACACTGTTCAAGCTTCTCAAAAGCTGCTTTTCTAATGTAGTAACAGCACTGTTTCAATGTACATTTGGTTGGACAGTTAGTTGCTCTTTTATGGTTCAAGAGAATCAACACTGGAACTGCTTTTCTTGAGAGGATACAGAATCAGAAACTGAAAAAATGAGGTCTCAAAGCAGCTCTTGAGCTGTACACTGAGGTCTCAAAGCAAAGGTGGTCTATGAAATGAGGTCTCAAAGCAAAAGAGCTGTACAAATAGCCAAATACTACAAAACGTCACAGTGTTGTTAATTTGTTATTGTACAGCTTTCCAGTTTCTTATCTTTTTTGAAGACTTCCCCTCATTTTTGAAGAATAGTGACTACATTGATGTAGTTAATTAATTGTAGTTACATATTCCTCTTTTATTATAGCATCATATCCCAACACAGTGCTGGTACTACATTTTAGAAGCTTGAACAGTTTGATCGAAGTAAGATTTAACTCAAGGAGAGACGTTTCACATTAGGCATAATCTTGATTCTTGGAAGATTTGAAAGACTTTGGTACGATACCAAAACCGTACCGAACCAAATAAGAAAAGACCGAACTGTACCGAGCTACTTTGGTACGCACAATTGATATATCGAATACCAAAGTACCGAACCGTAGTTATTAAATTCCGAACCGAAGTATCGAACACCCACCTCTACCTACCTAAAACTAGAAGCA
Source organism: Nicotiana knightiana (assembly GCA_005239525.1). Lineage (NCBI taxonomy): Eukaryota > Viridiplantae > Streptophyta > Magnoliopsida > Solanales > Solanaceae > Nicotiana > Nicotiana knightiana. The sequence goes on along the minus strand of ML391787.1, from coordinate 140,426 downwards.
AATGCTATTATGGAAAAATAAAGTTTTATATTGGGGATTTTTTTTTCTTAAAAAAGAATTTCTAAGAAGAAGAAAGGGGAAATACAGTACGAGGTATAATTGAATTCTTACACCAGTTGAGTGCTTGCCACTTCTTGCAACCTCTTTCTCCGGCAAATTCACTTGTAAGTTAAACCCTAATCCCTATTTTTGTGCTACTTTTATTTGTACAATCCGATTTTATGAATTGGGTTTCATTGCTTTTTTCTAAATTAGGTTGTAATGGCTATGTAGTTTCTGCCACTAATGTGAACAATAGCTCTCAAGTCCTTTTTCATACTTCTTTGTGATATTAAAACAACAATATTATAGCATATAAAAGAGTACTGTTTAAAACTATAGTCAAGAAAATCTTAATGTTTGAAAAGCCTTATTTTTGGTAACAATATTTAACTTTTCCAATAAAAGGAAGAAATCTCAAGTCAAGATGAATTCTTTAGCAATGTCTTTTAGCAAAAAGAAACCTTTTTTTCCTATGATTGTGGTGTCCGGGTGAACTTGCTCACAGCTCAGCTATTCCGGGGGTTACCTGCTACCTCCCACCAGAATAAGTACCGGAGAACTCTGCTTACCCAGGTTTAGGCAGATGTGAACACTTGCTTATTGTTCGCCTCTGTTGGGATTTGAACCCGAGACCTCATAGTAAAAGAAATCCCCGTTTTTTATGACGGCTTTGTCTGTATCAGCTTGCTCACGCCTCGACTATTCCACTGGTTATCTGCTATGTGCGACCAGAATAGGTACTGGATAATTTGCCTACCAAGGCTTAGGCAGATGTGAAAAAATTACCCACTTATTGTTTTGCCTTGCTGAGATTTGAATCCGATATCTCATGGTCAAAGAAAAACCCGTTTTTTTTTCAAACTTACCCGTTAGTTATTTTTCTTCTTTGGAGGAAAGAAGAGTTTATGGAAAAGGGAACAGGAATTTAATAAGAGGATCATGTGATAAATACTAGAGCCGCTAGTAGTGGATGGAAAACTTAATTGATGGATGTATTTTGTTTTACTTAGGAAGCTTAAAGGATGTTTCGATTTTAAGTGACCGTATTTTAAGGATGTCGTTAAAGTTAGAGTGAAACAATAGAGATGTTTTTATTGATAGATAGCTTACTATCTCGCCCTTTATAGTTGCGATTATTGTCATGGGAAAAAGTTTGTTTTTTATAGTCAAATGGTCAAAAACTCGTAAGGGTCGTTTGGTTGGGAAACAAGTTTTCCCATGATTAATTATTCCGGGATTTGTTATCCCACCCTCCCATATGGAAATAACTAATCCCGGGATTAGTTATACCGTGATTTATCCCAACACGTGGGATAAACTCATCTCAGTTTTAACCCCTGAAGTAATTATCCCTTATCCCTTGTACCAAACGAGCCTTTATGGGTTCTTTATGAATTTGCATAAATGTTTTTGGTGGAACATTTTTGTATATGAAAATATGGAAACAGGTTTCACAATTGCCTTATCTTGATCATTTTGGTTTTGCACGAGCGACTGGGGTCGAGCCATAAGCTTGGTTTTAAAATGTCTGCTGACACCATCTCGGTGCACTATGAATTAACTGAAATTCATCTCGATCGTAAAAATCCACATGTATAGCTTATGCAGTTCTCAGCTACACTTTATTGTAGTTGGACAAAATTGAGACACCCCTATCACCTCGGCCCCGCGTAGGAATAGTTTAATTATAATTCAACAACTTTTTGGGGAGGAAGATGATGGGACAGTGCATCCACACACCAAACAAGACAGTTTTTCTTTCGACGAACAAACAAGGCAGTCTGGTAAGCTAGACTTTGACCGCCTCCCCAAAAAAAAAAAACCAAAAGGAAAACAAAAGTTCCTTGTATGCTTTCTTAAAAAGAAAAATAACTTGGTATTGTTTAAAAATGGATCCATATGAGCCATGTCTGATAGTCTTTCTTTTGCAAATCCATCAATTTAGCCACTTCACAAGTGTGTATTTTTGTTTGTCAAACTTGGTAATTTTTTTGGTGTATATCTTTCTACAGAATAAGGAGGCATGTTTTATTTGAGTGAAATAGAACACACACTGATATTGCCGCCTCATCTCCTAAGCCTTCCACTCAATGAATCAATCAGGGGAGAGCTTGAGGGTCTCTTTGTGGATAAGGTTTATTTTCTTCTCTATTGATTCTGCATTTCTGTTTGTTTTGGCATCATTACAAGAGACTAACTTTTGTACATGATGCAAGGTTATTGCAAATTTGGGCCTCTGTGTATCTGTGTACGATATTCGCTCCATAGATGGCGGTTTTATCTATGCAGGAGAAGGTGCCTCAACGTATACGGTATTCTCCTTGTTGCTGCAATTAATTATTCCTTGTTTAACTTATACGGATTGCGCAAATAGGTGTCATCGACCCTCGTGAGAGATTCCATTTTCCATCTCCCTCTGATTATTCTTTTCCTGGAGCTCGGTGAGACTGTTTCCAGGTTAATTTAAAATAGTTTCAACTGATATGCTCTTTGGCATTATGAGCATCAGTGCCCCGTACTGGCAATTGGAAGTGCACTATTTCTTGCTATATCTGATGTCTCACCGTTAGGAAAAAAAGCTCCTTATCCTTGTTTTTACCTACACAGAATGTTACCTTTCAATTAGAGGAAAAATGACGAATCCTGGCTCGACAGCATAATAACCAAAGAGAGTTGTGTGTCAACTATTTTCTGTACTATTGATTTTTCCTTAAACGCCACAGTTAGAAATATAGGTGATATCTACTAGTTGGGAATAAGTTTTAGAAATATATTAGAGAATAATGTAGTGTTGTTGTTATTGTTATTTTATGCATATAAAACTTATTTATCACTTTTAATTTATTTGGTATTGATGATGATATGAGTTGGAACTTAAATCAAGATGGGAGGATTCATGTCGCTGACCCCAAACAAAAAGTATCCAATAGTTTCATCCTGTAGAGCTAGAAAAATTTCTTTATGCCAAACAAAAGTATTCTCACTAACAGCCTTAAAATTGATAAAGGACAATTCCTCACCTTGATAAAAGACCAATTAGATGTCAATGCACTTCAAACTAATCAGCTTTCTAATGTTTACTGTGATAGCATGTTCGTTAATAGAGAAAAATCATGGTCTTTTGCAGGTCAAGTTTAGACTGATAGTGTTTCGCCCATTTGTAGGAGAAGTAATAGCTGCTAAACTCAAAGAGTCCAATGCAGAGGGTTTGCGCTGTAAGGCTTGCAGACTGTTTACAGTTTATTTCTCGCGCAATTTTCTTTTGCTGGAGTTTCTGTCATATATGTTCTGAGGCATATTTAGCCGAGTGTTTTATTAAATGTTGTTTTTCCTAATTGTTGCATTCATACTTTTTGACTTGGGAGATCTTTTCCTAAATAGTTCGGTGAGCTTGATAGATTAATGAGTATAAGCTTTCGACCCATATTGCAAATACTTTTTACACGACTCGGCATTATTAATGAAAGCAATTTGACTTATCAGAAAAGGAACATAGTAATGTCCTGAATAGTTGGCGTTATTAATACAAAAAGAAAAAAAACTTGATGAATATGCATTTTTCTTGTTCAGATATTACATACAGGGAATATTTTAATTCAGTACTTTCCACTTTAGTTTGGCAGAGGATACCAAGTTTTTTCATCATGAAAAGCTTATCTCAAGCTATCATTGCAAAAATCATGTGCTAGCATATATTTTCCTTTTCATTAAGTTTCTTATATAAAGCGTGTTTTAATGGATAAGGACAATCTCTCGGGAAATGTCTTCTTAATGTTCGTTCAATTTTATGTTCGGCAGTGTCCCTTGGATTTTTCAATGACATTTATGTACCCCCGCCTCTAATGCCATCTCCATCACGTTCTGAACCTGATCCCGAGAACAAGTAAGTGTTTTCTTGCCTCAACATCTAATTTTGTGGTGCAATTGCATCTACTGCTTGGTCTTTCTGAACCATACATCTTAAGTCTCTTTGCATATGGTTTTCTATTGTCTATTTTAGGAACCAAGTCAGATGGATTTGGCAGTTTGAGGGACAAGATGAATATCCTATTGATGGCGTAGATGAGGTTTTTAGACCTAGCAACTTTGCTATATTGCACCGGCTTGTCAAATGATGTACCTGGAAATTTTGACATTAATTATATAAACTGCAGATTAGGTTCCAAGTTCATAGTGTTAGTTATCCATCCGTACCTCTTGAGCAAGACAAGGATACAAAGCCATTTGCACCAATGGTCATAAAGGTACGTCAACTCTTAACTCTATTCCTTAAGTATATTAAAATTTTTTTGCGTTCCTACAGTTAAATGATATAGTCCCATTGCTATTAGCTGGTTAAGTGGTTGTAATGCCCGAGATGCATTGTATTTCTAGTGCATCTAAACTATGTTGCTCGGACTCGAAAATGACGCCGAGTCCGTGTCGGATCCTCCAAAGGTAGTGCATTTTTGGAGAATTCGACAAGGGTGTGGCATCATTTTGGAGAGGCTACGCAACATAGGATCTAAATATTTGGAGAAACTGTTAATAGGTTATGGAAGCTTATCAAGCTTCCTAAAATATATGCTACTCATAACGAATATATCGTTGAACCATGCTTTTGGCATGCCGTTCATTGTATATGTGACTTGTGTAAACTCTTGATCAGTAATTACACTCGTTCAATTGGTGTAGCAATTACCCTTAAAAATAGGACAATAACTCAGTGGTCGATTATAGAGTTTTTGTCACATCATTCACTTCAATTTTGCAGTTTGGTGACTTGAACGTCTGATTCATTCGCATTAGTTTAAACTCTGCTACTTGTTATAAAGGAAAAATGCTCTTGCATAAATTGTAACTTCAGCATTTAATCTTGGAATTTTGGACGAAGCAACGTTGTTTTTCAGTTGCACTAAGCAGTATGAAAAATGGAATGCGTATCTTCAATAAGCACGAGTTTGAAAAATTCTCCTATGTTATTCTACTTTCTATAGACTTAGTGAGGAAAAATAGTTAAGGTTTTGCTTATTTTTATTAATTCTGAATCCTTTTTCTGTACATTAGCAGGGATCTCTTGATGCTGATGGTCTAGGACCCATTTCATGGTGGATATAGCAGAAATTACTGTAAAATCTTTGTCGATGGGGAGCCTTGGAGCAACAGTAAAGTTATCTCCGTGTGACCTATAGGTTACGGGTACGATCTGTGGAAGCAACCATTAATACTTCCATTAGGGTAGGCTCTCTACATCACACCCTTTAGGGTCTGCTCCCGGACCCTGCATGAATGTGGGATGCTTTGTACACCAAATTGTCCTTTTTACCTTAGAATCTTTGACAATAACCTATACTATAATTTATTTTTTGTTGATAGAGGGAAAAACAGTGACTGTAATTTTGACATTCTTACAAAGAAGCAAAATGAGCTGTGTTACTTCAAATCTCTTAGTAGGTCCTCAGCACACTCTTTTCAGAAAGGATGATTCTGCTACTTATGTGTTTCTATTCCTGTTTGTGAAATCATTAATCTACAAAATACATAGCATCATGATAGACAACCTACATCACACCCTTTTGGAATGCAGCTCTTTCTTCGAACCCTACGTAAACGTGGGATGCTTCTGCACCGGGCTGCCCTATAAATATATGTATGATTTTGTACATATAGTTAAATTCTATTAAAATATTGTCTGTCACACTGTTTTTCTACTGGCACAAGATAGGTAAGATTTGCATACACAATGTCCTTTCCGAACCCCACTTATGGGAATTAATTGAACGCTATTTTCATACATGTAGAAATTAGATCTTTGTACTAAAATTTATACAAATTTTATTTCAGTATAATAGATCAAAAGCTGCCAACAGTTGAGAATTTTGGGAGAAGCTTCTTCACTAAGTAGTTAATGTGGTAATAAGTTGATTCAGTTGGATGAATACTGTCAAAGAAAATATATTGTGAAGTATCTGTACACACTGGAGATTTTGTTGTACACAATGGTCCTGCTTCTAGTACTCCAGTTCCACAGCAACCTTTTTTAATTTCTTCAAATCCTGTCATAATTATGTAAAACAAAAAGTATTTTTGATTAATAAGAATGAAACAAAAGAAAAAAAACAAGGAAAAAGAAGACAACTTCTCTAAATGTTGGATAATATTCTTGATAAATGCTCAAACTTTAAGAATTATAAGAACTAAGGAGTTGTTTGGTTGGGAAACAAGCTATTCTAGGATTAATTATACCGAGATTGTTATCCCACCCTTTCGTAGGGATAAAAATAACACTATAATCCCGTGATAATTAATCTCGGGATTAGTTATACGCGATTTTATCCCAATCAAACATAGAAACTCATCTCAAATTTAATTCCGAAATTAATTTTTCGTTATCCCTCGTACCAAACGAGCTGTTAAGTGAATGACATGAAGGCTATCACAAGGTCCGCCTTAACATAATTAAATTCCGTCGGAGACAAAAAACATTAGATTATTTATTTTCATCTGTCTAAGTCTTGGCTGACGGAGTTATTCGATACCTGGTTTGACAGTGGAAGGTAGCAAGTACCCAATAAATTTAGTCAAAGTGCACGTAAGTTAGTCGGTTGAACCAAAAAATGGGTACCAACATACCTACCATTACCATATAGGGGATGAATTGAGTTAGAAGCATATGCTTTCTTTAACAATAGCCGATACCAAACAATTTGAAAGCTATCTAAAAGGCTCAAGATAAATACCCCTCCATCCTTAATCACCAAAGACTATGGTAGAGTAGTAAATACTCTTCCATCCTTAATCAAAGTCTCATGTTCGAGACATGATTATAAAGTCGTCTTTACTAAGTAAGGTTTTCCCCCAAAGTGAAAATTTCAAGCGAGAATTCGAATTAGTTGAATTCTAAAGCAAGTACCGAACATGGAACGAGAAACAAAAAAAAAATGCATTGAAAGCTTACCATATTCCTGAGGATTATTGATGAGGTCTGATATAGGAGTATAGATGTCTGCATACAAGATTTTGCTTCCTGGAAGTTGTGCTTGTAAATTTGGCAATAATTTCTCAAGCTTTTGATAATAACATTGAGAATCTGAATTCTCTTTTTCTAAGCAAATTCTATGAAGTGGAGATTTTGCTGTCATTTGAATTGGTAGACAACCAATTGGAGGCAGCCCACTCACTATAATTCCACGACATCCAAGTTTGTAAAGTTCCTAGTAAAATAAGGTAGAATATTGCATGTCACATAATAATATATAGAAAGCATTTCTAAAATTAAATTAATTATGAGGTAATTATAAGTAAATTTGACTATTTGGTGTGTCCTTTCAAATAAAACTATCGATTTCTATTAATGTGATGCATGTTTTATGACCTTTTCCAGCAAGTGTAAATCGAATGCCAGATGGTTAAATAAGAAAGACGTTGAAGTTAACTCAAGCAGAATTTGAATTAGCAAAAAAAAACACAAATTCCCTTATTACCGACGGTAAGAGGCAAATTGGTCAGATGATAATTACTTCACTTATTATTTTAGTATAATGGTACTTTTCCTCAGTGAATGGGAGAGAATTGAAAAAATGCGAAGGGCTAACACTATAGGGTCGTTTTTTCTCGGGGATAGGCTTCCGAAGAAGCAAACTTATCTTCGCCCCGAACGACAACGGTTAGTTTTCCCCATCTCTTCTAACCTTTCCTTGATCGTTGACCCAACATGTATAAGCCAAAAAATCATCTGTTTTGCTCCTCGGAATAACGCGTATTTTTAGTAGTGTAAAAGGGCAACCTAGTGTACAAAACATCGCGCATTCATGTAGGGTCGGGGAAGGGCCGCACCCTTAGAGATGTAAAGTAGATAGTCTACCCTAATATACATATTAGTGGTTGCTTCTACGGCTCGAACGCGTGATCAAACTCTCCGGCTTGTAATGTAAATGATCAATTTTAAAAAAGTGTACATTAAAGAGTAATAAGAAGAGAGGGATGAGATAGAGAATAACCTTGACAAAAAATTGCAGCTTGTTTAGCATAAAATCTTGATACTCATTCATGCTAAATTCAACCCTTCTTGTTGGAATATCACAGAAATTAAAAATAAAATCATTACTCCCTGAACTAACAATAACCAAAGCGCCTTTCACTATTTTTTCAGCTTCTTTTTCTCCAAAATACCCTTTCAATTTCTCCAAATATTTTTTAAAATATTCTAACTGTTTTTTCATTGGAATTACTCCAGAAATTGAACTTGTTAAATCATCATATCCTGATCCAGCTGATGCAAAACAAGCTCCAGTTTTAAAATCATTAGCCATTAAATTTGGCTGTAAATATGGTGGCACGCCATATTTTTTTAAATTTAATAAAAAAGCTAATACATCTGGTTGAAAATCTACCTGTTGGAATATGGTTATAATAGTCTTTTCCATAGGGTGGATGAATAAAGTGAATATATAGTTATTATTTCCAGTGTCAACTGTTGAATCACCAAAAATAAGAATTTATGTGAATTTTGGAATGGATTGGCTTTTAATTGTATAATTACACAAAAAATGGGCAAAAAAGAAAAAGAAGAAGATATCTTTAGGTGCACCCATGGCTAAAAGTTAAAAGTATTATTGAGCAAAACTTTGTTGTTTTATTCCCTCCAACAACAAAGATTCATGGTTTTTTGATGGTTTAAAGACATGTGGTTATGCACACAATTGTTATTATATATATAGCTAAATACAATTAAACCTCTCTATACGGCCTCGTCTGTTCCCATATTTTTTTGGTTGGGATAATGAAGTGATGTTATAGAAAACATATATTATAACATAATATTAAAAATAGTTCCAAAGAAAGCTTGGTTTTTATGGTGTAATATTGGAGAAAAAAAGAAATAAGGAAAGGAAATTGTGTTTTAAAGAGCAATTTTATAGGGGAAGGTACACAATTTTGTGATGACCGAATGAAAATGATATATTATTTTCTCTCGTTTAATTTTATTATTCTTTATTTTAACAAACCAAACAAGAACACAAAATTTTCCTTGCTTACCTTCCTACCCTATGCTAATTATAAACAAATTAAAGATATATATTTGAATGCTTATTTAATGGAGAAAAAATCTTACTTTTCTGGATAATTAGTTTCTAAGTTTTTCCTTTTTGATTACTTCTGAATTTAGCTCAAAATTAAGTTCCATGCACGTGTCATTATTTTACAGAATACAGTAATCTTAAAGTATTTTTGATTAAGACTTGGTTTCTTTGCAAGTACCTACTATTATCAAATGTGAGAAAAAAAAAATACAATTATTTACCTTACTTTATAAGGAAAGTTTTTTGGAGGTAACCCAACTACCTACTATTCATTCCAAAAGATACAGTAAAACTTGGGTAATTAAATAATTTAGACTTAACGATTGAGAATATATATTATGAAAACAGAGCAAGGACACCAAGAAAGCAAACTAAACCGTAAATATGAAAGTTTTCCTACAAAAGGATCGGCTTCAATAACGTAACCCATAAGGGAAGGTTTGTCAAGCTACACTAACATTTAATTTGCTTATAGTCGTAAAAGTTTTCCTACAAAGAGGCTGACTTCAACAACCTATAAGGGACGGCTTGTCAAGCTACGCAACTCAGTAAACTTTTGTATTATAACTTACTTTAGCTGTTATAACTCAGAAAACTTTTGCACTACAATAAACTAACTTTCTTAGGGTATTCTTACTCTATTTTCATACATGGACTGGCTTTTAGGGGCTATAGTATTACGTACTGATTCAGACGAACCCAATAATAAGAGATAATAAATTCAGTCATAAAAAAACCAATTTGTTTTAAGGCTTTTTCTTAAACAAGATTTTTTTAAAAAGAAAATCTATTAAATATGTTTATAAAATTAATTATTAAATATGTATATGAAAGTTTCCTTACAAAAGGGCTTACTTCAACAACATAACCCGTAAGGGACGGTTTGCCAAGCTACACTAACAGTTAATTTGCTTATAGTCGCAAAAGTTTTCCTACAAAGGGACTGACTTCAACAACACATAAGGCAATTACATGTTCTTCTTGTCCTTGATTTATCTTCTATGGCATATTTGCCTGCAAAGTTGTAACGTCTGCGTACACACAATCCTCTCCTGACCCTACGGTGTGAGAAAATACTGGGTATGTTGTTGTAAAGTTATAAAATCAGAAAAATTTGTTAAATCAACTGGTAAATACATGAAGATATATATATATATGCATATGGATTCTTTTTTTACTCACTTTCTTTTTGTTCATATTTTGCTGGGTTTTGCAGTTTGTTCTTCATATGTGACTGACAAATTTGGCAATTGTGCCTATTGGAATTAGTGATCCCTTAGGTGTTTTGATAGAGAAATTTGGCAAGATTTAAAAGTTATGACGGTATGCACATTCACAATAACATGCTGAATAAATATAATTAATTTGTGCTTTTTCCACAAAATGACTTCAATGATTTCGTCTATAGTTTAATTTTGACCATTACTTTTTAAATTATTTTTGTTCTTAGATGGCAACATTAGCAGCTTATTTTGGTCTTTGGGAGCAAAAATACAGGTTAGATTAGAAGGCATAGATTTATGGCCTAAAATCAGAATTATCTAAGTTATTTATTATGATGAGGAGTTTAGATGATGTTAATGGATTAGGAAGTCTTAAAACATTATGCAACAGTTCTATTTCTTGTATATTCATAATTTATATTATCTGGCAAAACTTTCCAATTAATTCAATCTTCCAAGTTTATTTATATATTTTTTAATGTGATTCTTTTCTCCTATTAATTAGGAATCAAGTTTTCAATTTGACCAATGGAATTGGCAAGGCACTTCTAGCATTGCTACTAGCAGTAGTAGAAGTTTGTTTCTGGGGAAAAGAATTATGCATTTTGTGAATCATTTAATCTTCTTTCTATCGATTGAATTAAATAGTTCCAAATGATCTATACTTAATTATAATAAACAGATCAGAATCAATTATAAAAAATTAAAGAGTGCGTAAATTAATAATATTTTCGTGAAAAGGGAGAAGGAACAATGTTTACTTTAAAATTTGGATAACAATTAAACTTGTATTGTGGTTTTAAGGATATGTGATTTCACCCAATACCAATTGATAAATGAGAAAGTAAATGACATAATTGAACTGTGAAATAAACAAATCAGTGTGCGAGCTCAACCTCGACCTCGAATTAGAGTACTCTCGAGGTGATAAAAGTACAAGAACAGTAAGGAATGAATAATTTTGATGAACAGTAATAAGCAAAAAAGAAAGTATTGTATAACCTTTTCTCAGTGAATAATGATGATTACAAATGACTAGAGCTCCTCTTTATATGCTAGAGGAATCCTAATTATGGTATACTTCTAATTACAGAAGGAAATCACATAAACAACTAATAAACTGCGACTGATTTGATCCGTTCTGAGATTTACGCCACGATTTGTCAAGACCCAAAATCCCACCTCAGTCATCGTGATGGCACCCAGTCTCTAAGACTAGGTAAGCCGATTACAATTACATTTCAAGCCAATTTTTTTAATTAAATAGGTAATCAAAACTAACAGCGGAGACAAATATGAAAATCTCCCAAGACTGGTAGTACTGAGTCACGAACTCTAACTGAACACATAGAATGATCACGAGAACCGAATATACAATATTGTTTGATTAAAAATTAACAGTACAATGAAATGAAAAGACTCCAAGTGACTGCGACGACCAAGCAGCTCTACCTTGAATCCTTACTATTCCACTCTAATCATGTCCGAGTCCGCTATCTCCAATACCCGACTCTGCAAAAAAATATGCAAAAATATAGTATGAGTACACCACGGTCGGTACCCAGTAAGTATCAAGACTAACCTCAGTGGAGTAGAGACGAGGTACAGTCAAGACACTCACTAGTCTAATAGCATGTGCAATAAGATATACTAAATAATAGGAAACAAATAACAATAAGGGCAACAAGAACTCATTAATAACGCTCAACAATTTATGAATATAAGTACACCCAATTTAATCAAGTATGTCAAATAAACATCTTTCACATATAATTCTTCCGAATAAATCTCTTTCAAATATAATTCCTTTAAATAAATATCTTTCAAATATACTTCCTTTAAATAAATCTCTCTCAAATATAATTTCTTCAAATAAATACCTTTCAAATGTAATTCTTTCAAATAAATCTTTTTGAATAAAAATCCTTCCAAATAAATATTTTGAGTATAATTCTTTCAATTAAAAAATCACCATGTGACACTTCATTTCATAGTCATACAACTACGGGTCTCAGCCTATTTTTATATTTTTTATAAACACGGATCTTAGCCCACTTTCATATTTCCATGGCACTTCGTGCCTATAATTAAATCATCATATTTTCCCCGTCACCTCGTTCCCTCATTTCATATCGCAACTGCACGGACAATTCACATACCAATATCATCATTATTTACTCACGACACCTCGTGCCCACATTTCATATCATAATCCACATGGCAATGGCCACAGACTCCCAATTTCAACATAAATCGAGCTATTATCAATTTACCAACAACAAAACAAATTGCACAAAGTACAAAAATAAACACAAGAAAAATCACAACATCGCATAAAATCACCAATGTAACTACTCCACAGCATCACATATCATTCCTGACAATAACCACCCTTATCTCTCCTATAGCCACCCTTATCACCCCCTAATGGCCACCCTTGTCGCTCCGTCTAGACAATATTCCAACCAACACAACAACAATGAAATTCCACCCTTATACCCACATAATATGAACATTGGAATGCCACCTTATATCATCAAAATAACAACTCACACAACACAACAATCTATACGGGAAATTATCAGGGCAATATAACAAAATCAATTCATACCACAATTTGCCCAATGACCACAACCAAATTCCAAAGATACAACCAAATCAATTAATTTCACAACAAATAGCCGAAGGCTCCACGCAATGTGTATAACACCACAAAACAATCAACAGAGATAGAAATTATTCAGCATAAAGCAAAACCTTCATTAATCCAAATTTAGATAATTATACTAACACTCCTTCTTAAGCTTGCTTAATTAATTATTTTCATAGGAAAAAATTCATAATGAAACTAAATTCGAGGAAATATCAAACCATCGAACTCACATAATTCACATAAATAAGCAATTAATAATTACATCAAATTGTCGTATAAAAACAAGTTCAATAAATGTGATCCGAGGCATGGCAATTAGATGATTAAATATATGCCAACAATTATCCAATTTACTACACAATATGCCTAAGAGTTTAATTCAACATATTTTGCACATATAAGCCGGATATGTACTCGTCACTTCGCGTACACGGCTTTTCACATTTCACAAATGGCACATAAGACTCGATGCCTAAGAGGTAATTCCTCCACTCGAGGTTAGGCAAGACACTTACCTTTTTGAAGTTATGCCGATATTCCAAAATCGTCTTCTTGCTGGAATTGACCTCCGGATCGCTCAAATCTATCCAATTTAATTGTATAACTTCATTAAAATTCGTCGGAAACAATTCGGGATAATAATACGTCGACTTAAAATGTATTCCAAAAAGTCAACGAAAGTCAATGCGGGGACTCGCCTCTCGGAACCCAACATAATTTTATGAAACCCGAACACCCATTTCGATACGAGTTCAACCATACCAATTTTATCAAATTCTGATAACAACTCGACCTCCAAATCTTAAATTTTGGTTTTGGAAGATTTTGCAAAAATCTTGATTTCTTTCATTTAAAACTGAATTAAACGATGAATATGTTATTAATCTGTATTGCTGTAAAATAAAATAATAATAATTTCTGAAAAAATACCGAAACAGTAAGAAACCTCACTAGCGCGACCTCGCTAGTGGAATATACCAAGGACATTCAGAAACCTGACTAGCGCGGGCACGGGCGCGCTAGTCCAGGCGTCCTTAGTTGTTTTTTTTCTATGAAAAATAATATAAGAACAAATCGAGCCCACTAAATACACATTGTGTCCTTAAGGAAATTATTCCCCTCAAGTACCCGAGGTGATGGAATATGTCCTCCCTGGATAGAACGGTTTAACTCACCGGAGTGTTGGTACCAAAAACGCCGGTGAACAATGAATCACTCGAAGGCTATAAAACACACTGGAATATTTTGTGCAGAAGAAGAAGAAGAAGAAGAAGATCAGAAATTTTAGTAAGTAAAAATTCTGGGATTCAAGGTATAATTTTAGCCAATTTAGTACTGTTTCTGAAAAGGTTTTGCAACATTTCAGAACAACCATAGCTGTTGGAACAGGTGTGAATCCTTTCAGAATAGCCATGGCTGTTTTGAACAGTATGAATATTTCGGGAAATTTAACAACGGATTTAAAATAATACGGGAAAGAAAATGAGTCGTACCGGACCGGGTCGTGGGTCGCGGGTCATTTCAGATTCGAAATTAATTAAATAATTTGAAAAGAATTTTGTCCAAAAAGATTAATCAATCAATCTTTGACCAAATCCAATCAAAATCCGAGCGAGCGACGACGACGACGGCGCGAGGCTTGCCTTCTTCTCAACTCTTTAAGAGCTAGAAGAAGAGCTTCTCTATGTATACGCATAGATTTTCTTTCCTTCTTCCAATGAGGGACAAAGTGCACTAATTCAAAATTTTACTTCCCTCCATTTCTTTTCCCACCATTTTCCATTCACTCTCTTTAAGCTACACCAAGCTTAAAATTAAGCTAGACTAAGCTTAAAATTAAGCTACACTAAGCTTAAAGACCAACAATCCCCCACATGAATGGGGAATGGCTATAAAATAAAGAAATGCACGGACGTGTGTGTGTTTTACATGCAAGAATTAATTGCATCTGGATAAGTAGGTTTCCCTTTGAACTTTTCGTAGTGAACTTATATCGGATATACTCGGTCAATCGGTAGATTTGATATCTTTGTACCGTCGAGCTTTGTTGTATACCTAGACAACATAATTCACATAATCAATCCTTAACCATCTATGGTTCTCACGGTTGTGTTCGTTTCTGTCATGAACACCACCTGGTTTCATGAGTGCTTAGAGAATGGGCCTTTACTTTCATTCCCCTTGAAGCGACTTACACTTCACACTCACATAGGTGATTCCTAAACGTGTAATCCTAAAGACACACTATCTGGTCATATCCTGCCAGACTTAGCAAATCATTAAAAAGCTTTAAGCTTTATTGACTCATCAAAAAGCCTTAATGCTTTACCTTTATTTCTGAACATTGTCTTCATTACGAGAATAGGTTGAGTTATTTGACAATGTTGAACCGCCATTCATAACTTTGTTTGATCTCTTTGAACCTAGCTCTTGGGATGTCTAGTCTGCTAGGTAGAATTACCGCCATGATGACTTGTCCTAGGCCTTAATCCCATTCCCTTTGATGATCTTTCAACTGCCTCTATACCATAGGGAGGAAAGGGAGCCCGGACGGTGGAAGAGCCAGAGATAGGCCTTTTGTAAGTAGATCTGACACGTTATCTCTTGACTTTACGTAGTCAATTGTGATAACACCACTAGAGAGTAGTTGTCTAATGGTATTATGTCTCCGTCGTATATGACGAGATTTTTCGTTATACATAACGCTCCCTGCGCTGCCTATTGCCGCTTGACTATCACAATGTATACAAATAGGTGCCAAAGGTTTGTGCCAAAATGGAATATCTTCCAAGATATTCCGGATCCATTCAGCTTCTTCACCGACCTTATCTAAAGCTATGAATTCAGATTCCATTGTAGAACGGGCGATGCACGTTTGTTTGGATGATTTCCAAGACACTGCTCCACCCCCAATTGTGAAAACATATCCACTTGTGGATTTAACTTCAGATGATCCGGTGATTCAATTTGCATCACTATATCCCTCGATCATGGAGGGATATTTGTTATAATGCAAAGCATAGTTTTGGGTATGTTTCAGATACCCCAAAACTCGTTTTATTTCCATCCAATGTATGTGATTGAGATTACTTGTAAATCGACTCAGTTTGCTAATAGCACATGCTATATCTGGTCACGTACAATTCATGATATACATCAAACTTCTCAATACTCTAGCATAGTCCAGTTGTGAGTCACCTTCACCTTCATTTTTTGAAGTGCATAACTCACGTCAATTGGAGTCTTGGCAATTTTGAAATCCAAATACTTGAACTTGTGAGGTACCTTTTCAATGTAGTGAGACTGTGATAATGGTAGACCTTGTGGAGTCTTGTGAATTCTGATTCCTAAGATCACATCAGTAACTCCTAAGTCTTTCATGTCGAATTTGCTAGTCAACATGTGCTTTGTAGAATTTATATCTGACATGCTTTTGCTTATTATCAACATGTCATCAACATACAAACAAATAATGAGTTCATGACCCGGAGTGTTTTTAATGTAAACACATTTGTCGCACTCATTGATTTTAAACCCACTTGCCAACATTGTTTGGTCAAATTTGGCATGCCATGGTTTGGGTGTTTGTTTAAGTCCATAAAGAGACTTAACAAGTTTTCACACTTTCTTTTCTTTAACAGGAACCAAAAAACCCTCAGGTTGTTCCATATAAATCTCTTCCTCCAATTCTCCATTTAGGAAAGCTGTTTTAACATCCATTTGATGGATTTCAAGACCATACACGGCTGCTAATGACACTAACATCCTAATAGATGTTATGCTCATTACTGGCGAGTAAGTGTCAAAGTAATCAAGACCTTTGATCATGCTCAACTATGTCTTGTAGAAAGACTAAACGGGAGTTGCAAATATAACCAGCATACTCTTAAATCTTTCCCATGTCTCTTGTAATGTTTCCACTGGTTTCTGTCTAAAGCTCAAGATTTCATCAATTTGTTGAGCAATTTTGTTGGGTGGATGAAACTTGTTCACGAACTGCTTGACTAACTCCTCCCATGTAGTAATGGAGTTGATGGGGAGTGAGTTAAGCCAAGTCTGGGCAGCACCAGTCACTGAGAATGGAAACAACAACAGTTTTATTGCTTCCTGAGTGACGTTTGGCTGCCTTTGAGTTTTGCAAAT
>ML391787.1:106094-122592 GCA_005239525.1 Nicotiana knightiana | reverse complement strand
AATAAGAACGTAGTTAAACAAAAAGAGATTAATCAACCAAAATATATTAATATCACCATGAATTCATCCCCAACGGGTTCTACCAAAACCCTAGACTAAAGAATTTATCTACTCATGTTATTGAGAATCAAAACTAAAAGAAATTGCATAATGGAAATACAAAGTAATGAATACTAGATGTAGAAATCAATGTTTGTCACTTCTATGGTGTTTTCTTGTTGAATCCTTCCGAATCTCCTCCGTCCTCCTCAAGTTGTGTTGTTTGGTGTCTATTTATATGTTTAGGGCAAACCCTAACCATGTAGGATACTTCTATTTCGACCGGTAAACACTTAAACTCGTCAAAACTCGAATTTGGCCGAACTTGGAACCCCGGGCGTTTGGGCTCTAACACACCCCTAAGGCCAGGGCAGGCCTGGAGTTTGGGCCCTAACACCCCCCTAACGCCAGGGGCTGCCTGGCCTTATGGGGTAAATGCCCCCCTAACGCCAGGTAGGGTCAGGCTTCAGGGGGCAAACGCCCGANGGCCGCTAATGCCACTAACATCCTAATAGATGTTATCCTCGTTACTGGCGAGTAAGTGTCAAAGTAATCAAGGCCTTCTTTTTGTCTATAACCTTTGACAACAAGTCTTGCCTTATATTTGTCAATAGTGCCATCAACTTTCATTTTCCGTTTAAAGATCCATTTTGAACCAAAAGGCTTATTTCCAGGAGGAAGATCAACCAATTCCCATGTATTTAAATCTCACTATTGGCTGCCTCTTTCCAAAATGCTGACTCAGAAGACGACATAGCTGTTTTAAAAGTTTGAGGATCATTTTCAAGCAAGAATGTCACAAAATCTGGTCCAAAGGAAGTAGATGTTCTTTGACGTTTGCTACGCCTTGGATCTTCTACACTTGGAGTATTTTCCTTTGGTTCTTCCCGAGGTCATTTAGGTCTTTCACTTAACGACTCGCATTCTGTTTTATACGGATAAATGCTTTCAAAGAATTCAGCATTATCTGATTCCAATACCATATTAACATGAATCTCGGGATTATCAAATTTATGGACCAAAAATCGACATGCTTTACTGTTTGTAGCATATCCAATGAAAACGCAATCTACTGTTTTTGGTCCAATTTTAACCCTTTTAGGTAAAGGAACTTGTACCTTTGCTAGACACCCCCACACTTTGAAACATTTCAAGTTGGGTTTTCTACCTTTACATTTTTCATATGGAATAGCTTGCGTTTTGCTGTGGAGTACTCTGTTGAGTATTCAGTTAGCTGTAAGGATAGCTTCCCCCCACAAACTCTGCGGTAATCCGGAACTTATTAATAAAGAATTCATCATTTCCTTTAATGTCCGATTTTTTTTCTCCGCAATTCCGTTGGATTGAGGTGTGTAAGGTGCAGTAGTTTGATGGATAATTCCATATTCCGAACATATTTCTGCAAACGGAGATTCATATTCTCCACCTCTATCACTTCTAATCATTTTGATCTTTTTATTCAATTGATTCTCTACTTCATTCTTGTATTGCTTAAATGCTTCAATTGCTTCATCCTTACTATTAAGCAAATAAACATAACAATATCGAGTGCAATCGTCAATAAAAGTAATAAAATACTTTTTCCCACCTCGAGATGGTGTCGACTTCATATCGCAAATGTCAGTATGAATTAAGTCTAAAGGATTTGAATTCCTTTCAACAGACTTATAAGGATGTTTTACAAACTTAGATTCAACACATATTTGACATTTCGATTTATTACACTCGAATTTAGGCAATACTTCTAAATTAATTAACTTCCGCAAGGTTTTATAATTGACATGTCCTAAACGAATATGCCATAAATCATTTGACTCCAACAAATAAGAAGAAGCTGGAATTTTATTCATAGTATCAACAACCATTACATTGAGTTTGAAAAGACCCTCCGCGAGGTAGCCTTTTCCAACGTACATTTCGTTCTTGCTCACAACAACTTTATCAGAAGCAAATACACATTTGAATCCATTCTTCACTAGTAAAGAAGTAGAAACTAAATTCTTCCTAATAGTAGGAACATGAAGAACGTTGTTGAGCGTTAACACCTTGCCGGAAGTCATCTTTAGGAAAATCTTCCCATAACCTTCAATCTTGGCTGTTGAATTATTTCCCATGGAAATATCTTCTTCGGGACCAGCAGTAGAGTAAGTAGCAAATGCTTCTTTGACAACACAAACATGTCGAGTGGCTCTGGATTCAATCCACCACTCCTTCGGATTCCCAAATAAGTTGCATTCCGAAAGCATTGAACAAAGATCATCAATGTCATCATTCTTCTCTTCTATGTTGGCTTGTCCCTTCTTCTTATCCTTTTCCGGGAAGCGACAATCAGGGGATTTGTGACCAACTCTTCCATAATTGTGGCAGTTGCCCTTGAATTTCTTTTTGTTCTGCTCCTTAGTCTGTCCAGAAGATCTCTTCCTCTTCTTACTTTTTGGAGCAGTTTCTTCAACGATATTAGCTCCCATGATCGTTGAATTTCCACGAGACTTCTTCTCGGCTGTTTTGTTGTCTTCCTCAATCTTGAGACGAATCATAAGATCTTCCAACTTCATTTCTTTGCGCTTGTGCTTGAGATAGTTCTTGAAATCTCTCCACGAAGGAGGCAACTTTTCAATCATTGCAGCCACTTGAAATGCTTCATTCACGACCATACCTTCAGCAATAAGGTCATGAAAAATAAGTTGAAGTTCCTGAACTTGGGTTCCCACAGTTTTGTTGTCTATAATTTTATAGTCTAGAAACTTGGCAACCACGAACTTCTTCAAGCATGCATCTTTTGTCTTGTACTTCTTCTCAAGTGCGTCCCATAATTCTTTCGAAGTATTTATCGCACTGTACACATTGTACAAGTCATCCTCTAAAGCACTTAAAATATAGCCTTTTCAAGGAAAATTTGCCTGCTTCCACGCCTCAATAATCATGAACTTTTCATTGTCCGGCATGTCTGCAGTAGGTACTGGAGGCTCTTCACTAGTGAATTTCTGCATACCAAGTGTGGTAAGCCAGAAGAACACTATTTGCTGCCATCCTTTGAAGTTGACTCCAGAAAATTTCCCCGATTTTTCTGTCGGTGAAACAGCCGTCCGGCTCGACGAGGCTATCGTCGTTGCCGCAACAGTAACAGAAGAATTTCCGTTATCAATTGCCATTTCTCACTGTCAACAACAGAAGAGTTCAATCAATGGCAAAAACAGAACAGTAAACAATACTGTAATCAACAATAAACAATATGTATAATAAATAAAAACTGAAGTTTTTATATACTATTTCACAGAAAATGATGAAGTTTTTATGTTCTTCAAATCGTTTTCTGAATTGCAAAACTCTGATGAAGATTTTATATCTTCAAATCAGAATAATAAAATTCAGAAGGAGTAAAAAACACACAGGTTTTAATCTCCACAAAAAGAATACATAAAATACAAATATAATTTCCTTAAGATTGTTATTAATTTGTATTGCTGTAAAATAAAATAATAATAATTTCTGAAAAATACCGAAACAGTAAGAAGCGTCACTAGCGCGAGCTGTAGTGCAGGATTAGCGCGGCCGCGCTAGTGGAATATACCAAGGACAATGAGAAACCTGACTAGCACGAGGTCTAGCACGGGATTAGCGCGGGCGTGCTAGTCCAGGCGTCGTTAGTTGTTTTTTTTTCTATGAAAAATAATATAAGAACAAATCGTGCCCACTGAATACACAATGTGTCCTTAAGGAAATTATTCCCCTCAAATACCCGAGGTGATGGAATATATCCTCCTAGGATAGAACGATTTAACTCACCGGAGTGTTGGTACCAAAAACGTCGGTGAACAACGAACCAATCGAAGGCTGTAAAACACACTGAAATATTTTGTGCAGAAGAAGAAGAAGAAGATCAGAAATTTTAGTAAGTAAAAATTCGGGGATTCAAGGTATATTTATAACCAATTTAGTACTGTTTCTGAAAAGGTTTTGCAACCTTTCAAAACAACCATAGCAGTTGGAACAAGTGTGAATCCTTTCAAAACAGCCATGGCTGTTTTGAACAGGTATGGATATTGTGGGAAATTTAAAAACGGATTTAAAATAATCCGGGAAAGAAAACGGGTCGTACCGGACCGGGTCGTGGGTCACGGGTCATTTCAGATTCGAAATTAATTAAATAATTAGAAAAGAATTTTGTCCAAAAATATTAATCAATCAATCGATCTTTGACCAAATCCAAATAGCCGAAGCCGAGCCGAGCAAGCGACGACGACGACGACGACGCGAGACTTGCCTTCTTCTCAACTCTTTAAGAGCTAGAAGAAGAGCTTCTCTATATATACAAATAAATTTTCTTTCCTTCTTCCAATGAGGGAAAAAGTGCACTAATTCAAAATTTCACTTCCTTCCATTCTTTTCCCACCATTTTCCATTCACTCTCTTTAAGCTACACCAAGCTTAAAATTAAGCTAGACTAAGCTTAAAATTAAGCTACACTAAACTTAAAGACCAACAAAATAGAACCATGGATTTATGAAACATAAACGCTTTCAGCTATAGAACACTTACTTGAGTTAAAATCGTAAAGAAATCCTCAAAATCGCCCAAGAACCGAGCTCCAAAAATTTCAAAACGAAATGGCAAAATGACCATTTTTGGTCCTTATGTTTTCTGCCTAGAAACGCTTCTGCGGACAGAAGCATCGCATCTGCTACGTCGCTTGTGCGAAACAAACTTTCACCGCACCTACTAGATTCCCTTTGAGTTATGTTCAGAATTTATTGCTAGTTGAGCTTCTAGGTTAATTAGGATTGTTACTGGATGAGCTCGCAGGTGCAAAAGAATTTCTGCTTCTGCGATCAGTCCTACAGCTGCCAGCATCCGCTTCTGCGTCCTCATTTCGCGCTTCTGTGATTCCACAGGTGCGTGAATTGCTTCGCACATGCGACCACGACCAGCCCCTGCCCAACTTCATTCCCATTGCTTCTGCGATGAAGCTTCTGCCCAGAAACAACAGAATTTCAGCAGGTTCAGAAAAACTCCAAAATCGATCCGTTAGTCATCTAGATCCGAGGCCCTCAGGACCTTAGCCAAATATACCAAAACGTCTTAAACTACAATACAAACTTAGTCAAGGATTAAAACCACGTCAAACAACGCCGAAATTACGAATCGCGCATCGAATCGAATTATGAGTTTTCAAATCTTTCAACTTCTATATTTTGCGCCGAAACGTATCGAATCAATCCGGAATGACTTCAAATTTCTCACTCGATTCCTTAACTATGTAATGGATTTGTTCCAATTTTCGGAATCGAAATACGACCTCGTTATCAAAAATTCAACCTTTGGTCGAATTTTTCAAAAAATCTTCTTTTTCAACTTTCGCCAAAATGCGTCAAATTTCCCTACGGACTTCCAAATCCAAATCCGGACACACGCCTAAGTCCGGAATCACCATACGAAGCTATTTACGTCATCAAAATTCCATTCCGGGGTTGTTTGCTCAAAATTCAACTCTCCGGTCAACTCTTTCCATTTAAGCTTCAAAATGAGAATTGTTCTTTCAAATAAAATTCTGAATCTTCCGAAAATCAAACTCAACCACACGTGCAGGTCATAATACATATTACGAAGCTACTCGAGACCTTAAGTCGCTGAACGGAGTGTTAAATTATTAAAACGGCAAGTCGGGTTGTTACACGATCCTCGACCGATCACAAATATCTCGCTCTTCCTGTTATTAAGCTATCCCCGATATTACTCGAAGTATATATCCTCTAGATTCCATTGATACCGACCTCGATCTTGAAAGAAACTTCGATAGCTAACTCAACATCTCAGCTCTTCGATGCAACATCCCGATCTTGATCAAATAGTGAAACCAAACAGCCCCAATTTCTACCGCATACAAATAGTCCCCTCTTTTCTTGGAATATAATGATAAGAAACGAATTGAGCCTTTTATTTTTCTATGATCTCGATAGATAGTGATGTCATCCTCATAAAGTAAGTGACGGAAGTGACCGAAACATCCTGTCGGTACAGTTCCTTAAACCATTAATGCGTGTCAGTGGCCGGTCGACCACTAGTGCGTCGAATCGTCACTGTAAATCTATAAATATGGCTTCTTTTTGCTGAATCAAACTTTACTTTCATCTTCATCAGTTTTTTTAAGTTCTTAATTCTCTCAATATCTTCTCTTTCATCACTCCTTAGGTCATAGCCGCTAGTTCCAAACCACCAAAACTCACTACCTTCTTCTTTCTTCAACCTATACAATGGTGAAAATATCCAAAACTGTTCCACAAAAGGAAAAAGCTTCATCTTCTTCTTCACGGTTGGCCGGTGATAAAACGCCGGTAGAATCGCTCCCTGGGGAGTATGTTCCCGGCCCGTGTGTTCTTAAATCTCAGTTCAAAATCGAGAATCCTTCATCGGTCCCTAGTCGATGTGAGCACGTATCGAGGTATATCTGCCCGATAACTGTGGGATATCTCGAGGATATCAAAAGGGATTGCAACTGAGGGAACAAAGTTGTAGAGTTCTCTTCTCCTGAGAAAACATTACTACCCATGTGAAAGGGTATCTAAGAGTTTACACTTATCCTTTCATGTTAGGATCCCTCGATCTGGTCATCATTGACTTCTACCGTCAATATCATGTGACTTTAGGACAAATACACCCTTCTTTTTGGCGCATCGTGATCATGTTCCGATTTTTCACCAGCGAAGCTGAGGGGCTGTCGTTCACCCTCGATCACCTCATCAGGTTATACAACCCTCAAATCTTTTGAGGGTCGATCAAACTGCAACGTCGATCGACCAAGGCGTTATTCTCGAGTATCGACGAGGACAAGGATCGAAGGTGGATGGGTCGGTTCATTCAGGTGAGTACATGTGACCTTATCCCGAAGGAGAAAATGCCATTTCCCGAGAAATGAAACCCCAAACGTAAGTAGCACTCTACTTGATAATTTCCATGTTTTCATTTTCTGTTTCATTTAACATCTTCCTTTATCGTGCATCGGTTGCTTGGATGCCTCGAGCAGTCCCTGACCTCGAGGACTGGGTTCAAAATCTGGCTTCGACTTCTTCCTATACCGAGCGCTGCTGGTGCGACTTGGCAAAAGGCCGATGGGAAGCAAAGGACCACAATGAGTTTCCCCTTTCTTATTTCTAAGGCATTGGTTACACTTCTTTTACTTACTTATTTCTTGTCCAGTCCTTAACAAAGATGCAGTCTTGAGGCCTCCGAGTAGCAAGGAAGAGGCTATGGCCCCGACTCCGAAGCCGGGGAAAGACAATAAAAGAAAGAGGTTCTCGACATCCGAGGACCCTAAACCCAAAAAGGCTGAAGCTTGGAAACCCAAGGGGAATTTTATCCCTCTGACTATAGAGTCAGTCCAAAGGATAAGGAAGAAGAATAAGAAAACTAGGGCGGTGACTCGGCGCAGGTGACTCGGCTGAGGAAAATTGTCGAGACCGCCAAGTCCTCTAAACCGACGGCGGTTATCGAGACCCTGCCTCGTGATGAGGAGGTTTCGAAGAAAGATTCGGGCAAAGTCCCTGAATCACCTGAGGTCGAGGTTGTCCCTCATCAAACAATAAACATACCAGAGGGGGCTGGTTCTGAGACCCCCAGAGCTGAACAGAACGCCCCGAGCGACTCGCTTGGGGAGCGCCACGAGCGACTCGCTTGGAGCAGTGACAAAAAGTCACTCGCTATCCCTGCTTGCCTTTTCCGAAGAGGTCATAAGGGATGCACATGCCATGAAGACTCCCGAGATAGGCGGAGTCCCCGGTGTGGAGGATCCATTTCAGGACTGCTTTACCGGGGTCGAGGATGCCTCCGATCTCAACGATTCATCCAACCTCTTCGAAGAGGCGCAACGCCTTCTAAGCCGAGTAAGTATTAATTTTGTTGATGTAGTTTTCTTTCACTTTTACTTCTTTTTGTCTAACTTCTATCTTTTCTAATACTGGCTTTCTCTAAGTTTTGGGCCGACTTAAGCCAATGTGATGTCGATATCCAAAGGCTTTCAGAGGAGAAGAATTCTCTCAAGCTTCTCTGTGGGCAGAAGGAGAAGGAGATTAGGTACCTCCAAGCTGATTTGGCTAGATCCCGCAAGGAGGAAACCGAGCTGAACGAGCAGGTACCAATTCTCTTGAAAAAATACGGGCTCGATTCAAGGGTGAAAACTAACGCTTCAATGTCACAGTTACAGAAAAAGGTTGATAAGATCGAGCTATTCTGGAAGGAGTTCGATCAAGCAAAAGTTGACTGCTATAAGTGGAAGGAAGGCATGGACCGCTTTACTGTGGAGAAAGAGACTGCCTTGGCTCAATTGTCATTGGCCGAAGTCCAACTTTGGAATGGTAGGGAGAAGTGCTCGATTCAAGCCAAGAGGATCGAGGAGCTCGAGGCTGAACTTGCTAAGGCCCAAGTTGAGGCCGAAAAAGCAAAGGCCAGGATGACAAGTCGGTAGCCATATATATGGATGATGCCGAGGCTGCTAAAGCACAACTGAGGGAGGCTACCCATCGAGCACAATGAACTGTTGAGCTGGCAAAATGCCAATCTCAGAGAGAGACCCTCGAGGAGATTCATGCCTGAGGCTTCGACCTTTCTGAGGAGATATCTCAAGCAAAGATGTATGAAGCCGATGCCAGGCTGTTGAACTCTTCCAACGATGATGATGATGATGAAGATAGCAAAAGCGGGTCTGATAACAGTGAGGGGACCAAGGAGGAAGCTTCTTTCGAAGAAGGAATTACCCCCGAGCATAGCTAGGGCTCTTGTATTTTTTCCTTTTATGTAGGACCCTTGTCGGTCCTTTGTAAATACCCTTGTTCAAATATATAAAAATATTTCCTTTCTTGAACTCCGTCTCAATTTTTTCCTTGTGATAATTTCAAATCTATTTTGTGCCTTGTAAAATTTTGACATACTTTATGCCTTGCAAATAATATGTTTAAGGCTTCGATTTTTGGGCAACTTGGTCGAAGCCACACTAATACTGCTTTTGTAGTCGAGTGAGTTTTTTACTCGAACTCGAAGTAATAGAATCCTTAGGTTTGAATTAAACGAGAATGGATTCTCGAACTGTAGTCGAGTGAGTTTTTACATGAACTCGAAGTAGTAAAACCCCTAGGTTTTAATTGAGTGAGAACAAATTCTCGAACTCAAAAATGTAATGGCCTTTAGGCTCTTTGAATCGGGCTGATATTGCCTCAGAAGAATGGCTTTTTCCCTTTTTGGCTTAGAGATTTTATATATAAGAATTTCGTTATGCCTTAGCATGAATTTTTTACCCATTAGGTTTTTTGAGGGTTTAATATTTATTGAAACCTTTTGCTTTTTATGCCTTAGCACAATTTTGTATTTAAACAATTTGATACCACTTAAGGTTTTTCGAGACCTGATATTATCAAAGCCCTTTGATTATTTTATTAAGGATAGCCTTTTTTAACCGGTTTTCAAAAGAATTCGAAGGCCTATTTTTATTGCGGGATTCAGACGTCTCTGAGCCACGTTAGTTTGGCCGTAGCCTTTGGGTATGCCTCTTGATCTTATTTTCCCAATAACACTTCAAACTTGTTCAAAGTGTTAGTCCCCGAGTATGGTGGCCTTGGCTACAAAATCGAGGGTTGCCTCTTTGAGGTTTTACATTTTTGAAGTTAGATAGTTCGAACATGTTGATTTTTGACGGCAGTCCCCGAGTTTGGGGTTGATCGTTCGAGGTGTAGTTGTACTTGTCCCTTGAGACAGTTTTCGCAAGAAATCGTAAGTGTGGAACTTGTAAAGTAGAAATTTTCATTAAGGCACAGGATATCTAGTAAGGAAAAGTACTTCTTTCAATAGTTCATATATGTGTACATGTTTTTGCATTAGGGCTCGAGTAATCTATACGGATAAGGTTCATTCGACCGTTTGACCCATTACAAAGTTTTCCTATCGAGACCCTATTGACATGAAGTATTTTCCTTGTAACTATAAAATCCGAGGGCGATGCCCCCCAATATTCAAGGTTGATTGTAAAGAAACCTTAGATACTCTAAGTCAGCACGAACAATGGTTGCCTCGTTAAAAACCTTGCCGAAAAAACCCATTTGGGATAAAAATAGGTTGAAGCGAAAAAGAGTGCAACGCGTGCTTTAAGATTCTAATATATTCCTCCTTGAAGAGAACTTCGATACCTTTGTTTGAACACCTGAAAATAAGTTAGTGTAAAATGTAAATGAAAAAGGAGAAGGCCATACCTTAACAATAATATTGTTTGAGGAGTGAGATGTTCCAATTATTTGGTAGTTTCTCATCGTTTATCGTGCCTAGCTTGTAGGATCCCTTTACAATGATATCGAGGACTTGATACGGTCCTTCCTAATTTGAGACGAGTTTTCCTTCGTTGGGGTCTCAAGTGTTGAGGGTGACTTTTCTCAGAACCAAGTCCCCGATTCAGAAGTGGCGAAAATTGGTCCTTCGATTATAATAAATTTCGATGTGTTGTTTTTGCGCGGCCATTCGAACGAGAGGCTTCTCGTTTTTCATCTAGTAGTTCGAGGCTAGTTTTTATAGCCTCGTAATTTGAGTCTTCCGTTGTGTATCGAAACCTGGCGCTGGGTTCCCCGAATTCGACCAGGATCAGGGCTTCGGCGCCATATACTAAGGAGAACGGTGTGCCCCCGTACTGTATTTTGACGTTGTTCGATATGCTCAAAGGACTTCGGGTAGAATTTCTCTCCTTCCCTTGGCATCGTTCAACCTTTTCTTCAGATTCTGAATGATGGTCTTGTTCGTCGATTCGTCTTTTTCGTTTCCGCTAAGATGATATGGCGTTGACATGATCCTTTTTATTTTGTGATCTTCGAGAAACTTTGTTATTTTGTTGCTAATTGAATTCTTTAGTGTCTTTCTCCATACTGGCCCAATAGTACCCTGCTCTGATGATTTTGTGAACTAGTGATTCGGCACCGGAGTGGTTCCCACAGGTACCCTCGTGAACTTTTCGTAGGAAATAATCGGTGTCCCATGATCCCAAGCATACTACTAACGGTCCATAGAACATCCTCAGGTATAATGTTCCATCCTCAGTCAATGTGAATCGAGCAGCTTTTGTTTGTAGAGTCCTTGATTCCTTAGGATTCGATGAGAGCTTTACATTTTTCAAATACTAAATATATTTATTCCTCCAATCCCAGGTTAGGCTTGTGGAGTTTATCTCGATCCCCCGATTTGACACCATAAAGCCGAGGAACTTGCCCGAACCGACCCCGAAAGCACAATTCTCGGGGTTGAACTTCATGTTGTATTTTCTCAGTATCTTGAATTTTTCCTGAAAAT
Organism: Nicotiana knightiana; assembly: GCA_005239525.1. Taxonomy (NCBI): domain Eukaryota; kingdom Viridiplantae; phylum Streptophyta; class Magnoliopsida; order Solanales; family Solanaceae; genus Nicotiana; species Nicotiana knightiana. The sequence continues at coordinate 111,240 of ML391787.1, read as the reverse complement.
GTGTCAATGGTCCTCGGGGTCGGAATCTTTGGGAATAACAAAGGATCGAGGGATCCAATAATCGTCTTCCTCTTCTTCTTCTTCCATTCCATGCTTCTCTGATTCAGTCGAGGCTGGTGGCTATGGTTTTTATTTGGCCTCTTGTTTTCCTTTGACCTCCGATCCCTTTGACGTCGAAAGTGTCGATATTGGTATTACCTCATCGACCGTGAACAATTCCTTTGCAGCATGCTGCTCCCCATTAACTGTTTTCACCCCGTCCGGTGTTGGAAATTTCATCATTTGGTGGAGAGTTGAAGGGACTGCCCTCATATTGTGAATCCAGGGTCTCCCGAGTATAGCGTTGTACCTCATGTCGCCCTCGATTACATGGAACTTGGTTTCTTAAATAGTTCCATCCACGTTCATCGGTAAAATAATCTCTCCTTTAGTTGTTTTGTTGGCCATGATGAAACCGTTCAGGACCCGAGCTGTGGGCACGATTTGGTCTTGTAGGCCAAGTTGCTCCACAACCCTCGATCAGATGATATTTGCTGAGATACCTGGATCCACTAAAACACACTTAACTTGAACTTTATTCATAAAGATAGAAATTACCAGAGCGTCGTTGTGGGGTTGAGAAATTCCTTTTGCTTCCTCATCGTTGAATGATACGGTGCCTTCTGGCACATAATCTCGGGTCTGTTTTTCCCTAGTAATTGATACTTTAGTGCGTTTGAACACGGGCCCTTGTGGAATATCGACCCCGTCGACGATCATATGGATCACATGATGTGGCTCTTCCTGTTCATTTTTCCTGTTGGCGTCCCTTTCACTAAAGTGATTCTTGGCTCGATCACTTAAAAACTCTCGAAGGTGACCCTCGTTGAATAGATGGGCTACCTCCTCTCTTAGTTTCCTGCAATCCTCAGTTCTCTGGCCATGTGTGTCATGATACTTACACATCAGATTGGGATTTCTTTGGGAAGGATCGTTCTGTATGGTCCTGGGCCATCTAGTATCTTTGATTCTTCCAATTGTCGATAAAATACCCGATGCATCAATATTAAAGTTATACTCCGACAAACGAGGTTCCTCTATGGGATCAACGTGTTTATCAAAACCACTTTTGCTCATAAGTCCCCGTGAACTCTATCCTCGATCACTTCTTCGATCATTTCGGGTGGAATTGCATCCAGGACCATCGTTCCTGCGATCTGCAATGTATGGTTGATATCCATCTTTGTTCGACCGAGGTTCCCTATCTATATCTCTCTGATTTCTAGCTGTGGACTTGTTCGGCTATATGGAATCGGAAGGAGTTCCTAATTGGTCATCCTCGACTCTGATCTTCGATTGGTACCGATTATGTACATCGTCCTAGGTCACCGCCGGATATTCGATCAAATTTTACTTCAGTTAATGTGATGCTATCGAACTCCGTTCATTCAACCCCTGAGTGAATACTTGAACAACCAAATCATATGTAACTGGCAGCAACTCCATGCGTTCCACTTGAAATCGGGACACGAACTCCCTAAGCATTTCATTATCCTTCTGTTTCACTTTGAAAATGTCTGATTTCCTTGTTGCAACCTTTATGGCTCCCGCATTTGCCTTTACGAAAGAATCCGCGAGCATGGCAAATGAGTCAATGGAATTTGGCGGTAGATTGTTGTACAAAATCATTTCCCCCTTCTATAGAGTCTCTCTGAACTTCTTTAATAGAACAAATTTGATCTCATCATCTTCCAAATCGTTACCTTTGATAGCCTATGTGTAGGAGGTGACATGCTCGTTCGGATCGATGGTCCCATTGTACTTAGGGATATGTGGCATACGAAATTTATTGGGAATAGGCTTCGGAGCCGCACTTGGAGGAAACAACTTCTGTACAAATTTCTTTGAATATGTTCCTTTCAAAATTGGTGATGCCACCGGTATCTGATCGACCCGGGAGTTGTACGTTTCGACTTTATTATCGTTTGCCTCAATTTTATTTTTTCCCTATTCAATTCGTTTGGTGAGCTCCTAGAGCATCTTAATTATTGTGGTGGGTCAGTCCCCGATTCATTGGTATTCAATCTTTCTGGTACTGGCTCGGTTCGGCGGGCAGCTTCCTGTTCGACCTCATTCGGCATTCGATGCTGATTTTGTAACTGTGCAATAGCGGTTAGTTGAGCCTTTAACATCTCGAATATTACTTGGAGACTGACTCCTCCATCTCTTCCGCCCTGTGCACCTTGACCACCAGATCGGCCTTCTCTGCGTACACTCCCTTAAGGGTCTGCGCCCATATTCGCATTCAAAGCAATGTGTGAACTGACGTCGAGTAGGTTGGAAACCGGTGCTCCGTCGAGATCAGCTTGTGGCACCTTGACCCCTAGAGCAATTACATTGTCATTTTTCCCGTGAAATCCGAGGCCATTGTCACCATGTATGAGTTCGATTTGTGAGTTTGACATATTTTTATCCTAAAAGCAAAAATACTTGACAAGAACGAGCGTAAAGTAGTGTGTGTTATCGAAATTAGTATTGAATAATCACTATTATCCTTAGCCCCACGGAGGGTGCCAAACTGTTTACTCTAAAATTTGGATGACAATTAAACTTATATTATGGTTTTAAGGATATGTGGTTTCACCCAATACCATTTGATAAATGAGAAAGTAAATGACAGAATTGAACTGTGAAATAAACAAATCAGTGTGCGAGCTGAACCTCGACTTCAAATTAGAGTACTCTCGAGGTGATAAAAGTACAAGAAAAGTAAGGAATGAATAATTCTGATGAATAGTAATAAGCAAGAAAGAAAGTATTGTATAGCCTTTTCTCAGTGAATAATGATGATTACAAATGACTGGAACTCCTCTTTATATAATAGAGGAATCCTAATTATGGTATACTTCTAATTACAGAAGGAAATCACATAAACAACTAATTAACCGCGGCTAATTTGATCCGTTTCGAGATTTACGCCACGATCCTCGATCGATCACGGATATCTCGCTTTTTCTGTTATTAAGTTATCCCCGATATTATTTGAAGTCTATCTCCTCCATCTTCGATTGATACCGGCCTTGATCTTGAAAGAGACTTCGATCTCGAACTCAACGTCTTAGCTCTTCGATGCAACATCCCTGTCTCGATCAAATTATGAAATCGGGCAGCTCCGATTTCTACCGTATACAAACAATAAGATGAGTTTTGAAAGCAACAATAGGTTTGCGTAGAGATGTGTTACTACTCACTAACACGTATACGAGCATATAAGAATTCTCATATTTAGAAATTAATCGATCCATGCAATGTCAATCGTCCTTGACATGATGAATGCAAGTTTTTTTTATTTAAGGGTTTAATGAAATTAATATTAGTTGTTTTTTTTTTATAGTCTAAAGAAAGCTTAGTGGTGGATGAGTTTCTATTGACATTTTTTCAAAGTCTAAATATTTGGTTACAGTAATCAGTGAAGCTCAAAATCAACTATCAGACATTAATTATTTTTTAGGATAACAGAATTAGCTTTGGAATTGATGATATGGAATGTTTTGGAGCTAATTAGAAAAAATATATTTATAAAGAAATACATACATATGAAAAACAATCTATTCTATCCGACTAAATTTACAATAAGCTCATCTTGCGAAGCGCAAATAAAATTACTAGTCTAAAACATAAAGTTGACATTAAATTAGAAATTAATAATATCACCGTGTTTGGCTATTCAAAAACAGATTATGAAAGTATGTTTCTTTATAAAAGTCGAATCAAATAACAGAAGCATATTTGGTAAAAAAATTTTACTTCTTGTTCACATATATGTTTTTGATAGCTCCTGATTTTGATTTTTTTATATTTAATTCTTATCTTAAATATACTTTACATTTTGTGCATTTGATTTTCTTACAATCAAGTTAAGTTGACCTATAATGACATGTTTATTTAGGTAACAATTTGAGTTACTTAAAGGGAAAATGTTTAATTTTGCAATGGAGCATTAAAGGAAAATTGTTCAAGTTTTCCTTTGAAACAATTTTCCTTTGAACTATGTCAAATGACTTATTTACCTCCGTTAATAGTTGGGATAAGATGAGCCCCCTACTATCAACAATAGTTAGGGTCATATGAGCCGATGCCATTAGCAAAAGAGCTCATGCCCGCTCTTATTAGCTGATGAAACATTAGTTATAGGAAAAATATTTATATTTGTCTCTGAACTATGCAAATTATGAAACGGGTCATATGAGAGAGACCTTGCCAACATCAATACTTCGGGTTATATGAGCCTTTGCCGGGCTCACACATGCCCTTATTCATCGATGAAGCATTAGTGTAAGTATTCAAAATTACCCCTAAACTATACAAAATGATCTAATTTTATTCTCCATTTATAGTTTGAGTCATATAAGCCCCTATCATTATCAATAGTTTGAGTCATATGAGCTCCTGCCATTAGCAAAAGAGTTCATTAGTTTCAAGGGACCAAATTTGCAAAATTAGAACAAAAAGTCCACATTATCAAGTTTTGCAATTAGAGGGACCAAATTTGCAAAATTAAAGAAAATGCAACTTAAGAAAAAAAAAAAGACAACAAAACTTTTGTACTTTTTGTGATATTTCAATTTTCTCCTTCATAGTAATATCTTAATTCATGAAAAACACAACCCTCGAATGCCTCTTATACGCTATAAAGTATTTGAGAATTTTTTCCTAGCGGGTTATTATAAATACTAAGGTATGATCTTTTTCTCTCTTTTTCTTCTTCTGGGTATGCTTTAATTTTGATTAAAAACCTTTAAATTTTTCCGCCCATTCTTGATTTAAAAAGGATAATTTTTTTCTTCTAATCTGTTATTGTTGAATTGGATTGGATATTTTATTAGTTTAAGGAAGTGATTATGTTATGTTAAAATGTTTTGATCTTTCTTATGTCATTGATTAAGTATAAATGTATAACCCTTGTTACCTAGTAGTGAGTATATTCTACTTGTGGCCTTGTTTTGCTTATTTCTTTATGTATATGGCCTCTTTGATTTTGTTGATCTTTTGTTATGTTCTCTCTGTTTTGCATTGACCCTTTTGGGATTTTACCCTGAAAAGGTTTGTATCATGTGTTTGTGGGTTGGTAGGTTATTTGGGGGGGGGGGGGGGGGGGGTTTCCTCC